>JAPKLW010002157.1:98161-112611 GCA_026898455.1 Plectranthus barbatus
GCCTGAGAGACGTACTACAAGGTGGTGGTACTGGCTCGGTTGGACGTTGCCGGAGTTGACCGGAATTCTCGCCGGAAGTATGCTGACGGGGTTAGAGGTGTGGTGAGGGTTTACACCCTTTCTCTCTCTAAAATATAATATATGGTGGAAGGTTATAAGGTTAATGTATATATTTGTCCAAAATCCTATTATAATATATATACATATATATAATTATACATATACTATATGCTCAATTGCATTATAATACTTATTTCTACTTAAAATCCAAGCATAAACTTCCAATTTAAATCTCCAATCTATAATATTCTAACTCCCTCCATAATATTTCCAATAAAGCTTGTTAATTTCATCAAGATTATAAGATAACCAAGTTCATTAACATAATTAACTTCTCCAATCTCAATCAAAATAAATTCGGATGCTTCTCAATAAAAGAAATTTCCCTTTCATTACATCCGATCTTCTATTACAAGGTTAAAAATTACACGGGATGTTACATCCCCTCACCCTTATAAAAGTTTTCGTCCCGAAAATTTATATAGCTTCAAAAGTTCGGGATATCTTTCTCTCATCTTGTCCTCTAGCTCCCATGTCGCTTCCTCATGCCCATGATGTTTCCACAGCACTTTAACAAGCGGAATTGACTTATTCCGGAGCTCTTGCATCTTTCGGTCCATAATAGCCTCTGGCTTTTCTTCATACTGCAGGTTCAGATTAAGAATCACCTCTTCCTGACGGATCACGTGTTTCGGGTCATGTACATATCTTCTCAGTTGTGACACGTGAAACACACTGTGAATATAGCTCATATTTGGGGGTAATGCCAATCTATACGCCACTGGACCTATGCGCTCTAATATCTCGTATGGTCCCACATAGCGCGGTCTTAGTTTTCCTTTTACCCCAAAACGTACTATTCCCTTGGAGGGTGAAATCTTGAGGAAAACCTTATCCCCAATTTCAAAACATAACTCTGCCCTCCTAGAGTCGGCGTAGGATTTTTGTCTACTCTGCGCTTCTCTAATCCTTTCCCTGATTTGCCGGACTATCTCAACCATCTCATTCACTGCTTCCGGTCCAACAATCTTTCGTTCTCCTACCTCGTCCCAATATAGAGGTGAACGACACTTTCTTCCATATAGCGCCTCATAAGGAGCCATTCCGATGGTTGCCTGATAACTATAATTATAAGCGAACTCGATCAAAGGCAAAATTGGCTCCCAACTGCTCCCTCGGTCTAACACCACGGTTCTCAACATATCTTCGAGAGTTTGAATGGTCCTCTCAGACTGACCATCCGATTGAGGGTGAAACGCCGTGCTAAAATTTAAGCGTGTCCCCAATTCCCATTGTAAACTCCTCCAAAAACAAGATGTAAACTTCGCATCTCTATCAGACGTGATTGATTTCGGCACTCCGTGCAGTCTGACTATCTCTCGGACATAAATCTGAGCTAACTTGTCTGATTCGTAATTTACCTTAATCGGTAAGAAGTGAGCACTCTTCGTTAGACGATCCACAACAACCCATATCACCGTATTTCCTTTCTGTGACCTTGGTAATCCCGTCACAAAGTCCATGGTAATATGTTTCCATTTCCATTCAGGAATGTCTAACGGCTGCAACTTTCCATACGGCCGTTGATGTAAAGCCTTAACTTGCTGACATACCAAGCATTTCTCTACATATAAGGCTACATCTTTCTTCATACCATCCCACCAGTACTTACTTTTCAGATCTTGGTACATCTTAGTACTTCCTGGGTGAGCGGTATACGGCGTATCATGTGCCTCGCTCAATATTTCATTCCTCAATTCCTCACTGCTCGGCACTAAGATTCGGTCTCTAAACAACAGTGTGCTGTCAGGTGCTTCCTGATATTCTCCCACTGGTTTAGTTCTCAATTTCTGACGCAATTTCTCGATCTCTGCGTCTTCCTTCTGTGCTTCCATGATTCTCTTCCTCAAGTCTGGCACTACTGTCAATACTGCCAGATCACACTTCCTTCTCTCTGAAGGTGATATCACTTCTAAGCTCAACTTCTCAAATTCCCTGATCAAATTGCCTTCTTTTGTGAGCATACAGCCTAACTGAGCTTTTCCTTTCCTGCTTAAGGCATCCGCTACTGAATTTGCCTTACCTGGGTGGTAATTTATGGTTAAGACGTAGTCATTCACGAGTTCAAACCATCTTCTCTGTCTCATATTCAGGTTCTTCTGCTCAAAGAAATACTTCAAACTCTTATGGTCTGTAAATATAGCACACTTCACTCCGTACAGATAGTGTCTCCAGATCTTCAATGCGTGAATTACGGCCGCTAACTCTAGATCATGAGTTGGATAATTCACTTCGTGCAGTCTTAATTGTCTTGACGCATATGCTATCACTTTTCCGTCTTGCATCAGAACACAACCTAACCCGTTCTTCGAAGCGTCGGTATAAACTTCGAAATTTTTATCTGGCTCCGGCACTTCTAGAACTGGTGCTGTTGTCAGCAACCGTTTCAACTTCTGGAAGCTTTCCTCACATTCCTGTGTCCATTCAAACTTGACATTCTTCTGTAATAACTGAGTCATTGGCCTCGCAATCTTCGAGAAGCCCTCGATGAATCTTCTGTAGTAACCGGCTAATCCCAGAAAACTATGAATTTTGTTCGGCGTAGTTGGTGATTTCCAGTCCATCACCGTCTGAATCTTGGCTGGATCTACCTTGATTCCGTCTGCCGAAACGATGTGACCTAAGAATGTCACTTCTCTTAACCAGAACTCACACTTACTGAATTTTGCATACAACTTTTCCTCTCTCAGAGTCTGCAAAACTATTCTCAAATGTTGTTCGTGCTCTGCTTCACTCTTCGAGTATATCAGAATATCATCTATGAACACTAACACGAAGTTGTCCAAATACGGATGAAATACTCGATTCATCAAATCCATAAATACTGCAGGAGCATTTGTGAGTCCAAACGGCATTACTACAAACTCGTAGTGGCCGTATCTAGTTCTGAACTTTGTCTTTGGAATGTCCTCCTTCCGGATTCTCAACTGGTGGTACCCTGATCGAAGATCGATCTTAGAAAATACTTTAGCTCCCATGAGCTGATCGAAAAGATCATCGATCCTCGGCAAAGGATATTTGTTCTTCAATGTCAGCTTGTTCAGCTCTCTGTAGTCAATGCACATACGCATCGACCCATCCTTCTTCTTAACGAACAGAACCGGTGCACCCCATGGTGACACGCTTGGTCTGATATAACCCATGTCCAACAATTCTTGGAGTTGAACCTTCAATTCTTGTAACTCTTTCGGAGCCATACGGTACGTCGCTTTAGAAATCGGTGTCGCACCCGGTTCCAGATCAATGGTGAATTCTACCTGCCTGTCTGGCGGCAATCCCGGTAGTTCCTTTGGAAATACGTCTTCGAAATCTCTCACTATTGGAACATCTTGTACTGTCAGCTCGGGTTTCTCTTCTCCTTCCAAATATACCAAGAACGCTTGATTTCCGACTTTACGCAACAACTTCGTTGCTTGAATCGCTGAAATCACGGGTGCTCTCTGACTTTTCTTAAATCCGTGTACAAACGCCTCCTCATTCCCTAGCTGAGGAATGATCACTCTTCTCTCACGACACAAGATCGTCGCCTTGTTTTCTGACAGCTAATCCATTCCTAAGATTACATCTACGTCATGAATATCCAAAACGTTCAGTTCGGCTACTCGAATTTCATTCTCGTTCATCTTGATTCTCAAGTCTCGGCACACTAAAGTAGAAGTAGTTGTTTCTCCTGAAGGTATTGCTACGTTCAAGTCCTGACTGTTCTTCTCTACTTTAAGTTCTAATGCCTCAACACATGCAGATGAAATGAATGTATGCGATGCTCCAGTATTGAATAATACCATAACAGGTATATCATTAATGCATCCCATACCTGCCAGATTACCATCATCTTGGTTTCCATCTAAAGCATACGCTCTGGCTCTCCTCGGCTGCTCATTTCCACCTTGCTGGTTCCCTTCTTGGTTTCTCGGCGGCGCCTGATTGCCCTGCCGGCCTCCTCCTCGATTTCCAACATTGCCTCTCCAAGGCTGGCGGTGACCCCTGATTGCTCTCAACTGTTGATTTCTGGGTCTTTGAAAATTCTGGCGGTTGCCTCCCTGGGCTGGCGGTGTAGAGCAGTTGCTGGCATAAAGTCCTTGCCCTCCACAATTAAAACATATAACCGCATTCCCTTGACATCCTCCGGTGTATTTTCTGCCACATCTTTGACAATTTTGCGGTCCTGCTTGATCACGCCTCTGAAATTGGTGAGGGTTAGGGTTAAACCTTTGGAAGTTTTGCTGATTTGGCCTTCCTTGAACATTCTGTTGTCTGCCCTGGTCATGGCGCTTCTGACTACCTTGACCCTGAATGAATTGCCTTGGCGGCTCCTCGAATTTCCTCTTCTGGTTTGATCCAGAAGCCTGCGCCTCATGCGCTCCCCATTCGGGCATTTCCTTCATAGTCTGAGATGCCTCAATGTCCAGAGCATGGCTTAACAGTTCTTGGTAACTCAAACCCTTCATGGTGGCCAACTGCGTACGAATGTCCTTACGCAACCCATCTCTGAACTTCTCCGCCATCTTCTGAGGCGTATCCACCAGATGTGGTGCCATTTGCAGAAGCTCACCAAACTTTGTATCATATTCCTCAACTGACAGCTTTCCCTGCTCAAACAAGAAGAACTCAATTGTTCTCTCCCTCCGATATTGCTTAGGAACATACTTCTCGAAAAATGCTTCCTTGAAACTCTCCCAGCTGATGTGGTCCCTTTCTGCTGGTGCAATAGACTTAGCATAAGTCTCCCATCTATCAGCCTTACCCTTGAGTTGATAGGACATGCAATTCACCTTCACCTCCTCGGAGCACCTCATGTGTTTAAATATCTTCTCTAGTTCTCTGACCCAATCCTCGGCGGCAGTGGGTCCTTCAGTACCATCAAAGGTCGGTGGGTGTTGTTTCCTGAACCTCTCTACCCACATAACCGATGGGATTTCTGGTGCATTTCTTTGAGGTGGCGGAATTGGTCCATGCTGTCCCGCGATTTCTTCACCATCTGACAAGATTTCTAGCCCCTCAAAATCTTGGTTTGCCGGGACTTCTTCCCAATGGGGTTCTTTATAAATCGGTTGTGGGATGGCTCTCCCACGCCCTCGGCCACTCTGGCCTCTTCCTCTTCCTCTGTCTCGGCCTCGGCCTCTCCCTCTTCCTGGCTCAATAAATTCCATTACTCTGCAAAACAACATTAATTCAACAATTCCATATTAATTTCACCGTATTACATCCATCTTGTCAACAAATCTCTTAACACCATTCATTACTCACTCAAAGCTTTTAAATATTCCACCCATCTCATCCATAATCAAAAGAGGTTCCCAAAATATAATCATAAATCTTCCAACGAAATTATCATAATAAGGGTCAACAATACAACGACAAAGTGTTCAATGACAGGAAAAAGTTCAATATAGAATACAAATAACTAAACAACAAAGTCATCAAATCTGTCAATCGGATCCTTCAGATCCCTTAGACGCTCCTCCTCTTCATTATCCTCAGCCTCCATTGGTCCCTCTCCTCCATCTGGAGCATCCGTCCTCCTACCCCGACTGCCCTCGGTGTCACTGGACAAACAAATCGGCGCCTGCCTCGACCCATAACCGTGTATAGTCCCATATCCGCCAAACATGTCCTCCTGTCCACTAGGTGTCGGCCTGGGCCACATCTCTGCACTATCCTGACCTGAATCCTGGGCTGGCACGGCATGACTGGGTCCTCCCACATCCCACTGTGACTGTGGATACAACGGAACTGGTGGTCTGTGATCTCCTGTAGACATCGTCGGGTTCTGATACTGAGTAGGTGACTGTACCGTAGTCATGGACATGCTGCCTAGTGCATATGGATCATAAATTCCTCCCTGCGGATATCCAGGCGGAAATGGCATGTATGCCGCTGTCGGAGTACTAGGCACAGGTCGCACTCTTCGTCTCGACGTAGGGGCATGAACCGGCGCAATCTGAACACTAGCTGGTGCTGGTGGCGAAGCTGGAGTGTACTCAGGTGACGAGGCCCTGGTCCGAGATACCTCTGTACCTCTAGAAGATGCTGGCGAAGGGTTCCCCTCAGCAACTACCCTCTGAAGCAAATCCCCCATAAAACGTTCATAACTCCTCGCGGTACCTGTTTCGCTATCAGAATGCCACCTAACCAATGATACTACCCATCTAGTCCATCTTTCCGGCATGAGGTTCATGGTTAACTCCATCGCTTCTCTATCTGTCACTCCCCGATGGCGTACTATTTTCCATAATTCCAAATACTCCACTAAAGCTCCTGCGAGGTTATCCTCAGTGAAAGGAAGTCGCTCTCGAAAATGTCTCACTAATCGATCATGAGATGCCATCTGTCACCAAAACATATAATAAACAGTTAGCACGAGGTCATATATAATAATTACACCACACCCAACTGAGGTTCCCTCGGATCCTCACACATCATCCTGACTCATTTTTAGTCTATACATTCAAAAACCACTGTGTACATTTTGTACGCTCACATACTCACTTGTAGTTTCTACAAGTCAACCAACTTTCACAATCCATTAAACCAAAAATCCAGGAAATTTTCAATTTCCACACCAAATCAAGTCAACGCCTTTTTAAGGCCCACAATTATTCAGTTTAATTCATTCAGGTTATCCTTCCATTCAATAGCAGATCATATCACTTAATAGCTCATTATTCTCCATGCATCCATAGCCATTATGTTGAGATTTGGTTACTTGCAATTTATTCAAATATCAAATCAGTACTTTCACAATCAAATCACATTTGAAGAAGGTCACCTCACTGGTGCCAAAACACAAAAAATTTTCCACGTATAAACATCAAAACTCCTCAAACATCACGTTCTCAACTTCCAAAATCACAACTTCCCTACCATTTTCATCAACAAACAAAATTAGCATTCTTGCTAAATCATAAAATTCAACCTTCTCAAATCAAACCATCCTTTTCACTCCATAATGAATTCGTTTTCTTTTCAAATCTCAATTACCTTCAAAGGACTCATACTGTTTCAAGACATTCAAATCGTACTAAAATTGCAAGTAGGGAAACTTTTAAACTTTAGAAACTTAAAAACTTTAAAAACTTGAAAACATACCTCAGGTAGCGCAGGATGGAGTAGGGTGTAAGCATGAGCGATCTCTTCTCATGGATTTTCAAAACATTCTAAGACTCGAAGTTTTAAAATATTTCGAAAATCATTTTAAAACTTGAAAACTCTGCTCTGATACCACCTCTGTAACGCCCCCATCTGACCTTCCCAATATGAGGCCACGTTATATTGATGTTTCAGGTTTTGATGAACATTCAAGATAATCAATTAAGGAAAAGACTTGAATTTAAAATAAAAGATAGTTAAACATTAGCAATCATTCTTCGAGTCAAATAGAAAAACAGAAACTCAGTCGAACAAACATTTAAATGAGGGAAGGAATTTTCAGAGAGTGTAGCAGCGTGTGTGTAACGTGATGGTGACATGTATATGAAGATACATGTCACAGGATCTATTAAACTTTATAACCCTCTTCACTTCACCAGCTTACACCCGCTACCTCCATCCAAGCTGCTTAACCTGCACGTTTTAGAAATAACGCGAGGGCTGAGTACTTTCGTACCCAGTGAGAAACATGCCAAAAACATACATTATATAAGAAACATGCTATGCAACTCACAAAGCTAAACACGGGGTTTTGTTGAAAAGATCCGTGTTAGCCAAACATTTTATTTCACACATGTGTTATTTTAGATGTTATCATATCTGTTTCAGTGTTGTAACTGGAAGTCGGTCGGCTTCCAAGTTACGATGATCAGTTAGGAATGAATAAACACTCAACCTACTGTCATCTAGAGTGCACTAGTCTCAGAAATCCTTGTTGAGACCCGATCGCTTATAATTCATCAATTAAATCCCCATAATCATTCTCACTCACAATTCCACATTCATGTATAGCAAATTCCACCTTATATCTTCCAATTTCCCATCATATGGAGTCGCTACGCCATATGTACTAATTGAGTTCTAGCGCAGTTATGAGTACCTAGTTCCAAACTCATTAGTTATTCTCTCTTGTCGTTGGGAAACGACAGAGGACAGATAATGATAACACAAAACAAGCATAGCAGTTTCATTTTAAAGCAAAACAGTTTACACATTTTAAAAAGAAAAACACGCATTTTGTTTTATAGTTGAAATAGTTTCCCACCTCGTTCTTGGCTTTTAGGTTTAGATGCTTCTTGCTAGATGAGCTCGATTGTCCTCGCTTTCAATCTCCTACAATTGGTTAGGGATATACGGATTAGTACGAACAATCTAAGACAGGATGACTCACATAACTTAATATAATATCTTAATCTCAGGAATCGAATGAGGTTGAAAAGGATTAGGAAATAGAACGAGAGTAATAAAACTGGATGAGCCGTTCTCTGTCTTGACCGAGTCAAATTTATCTCGGTCGAGTTGATTATCTCGGCCGAGTTACGACCATCTCGGTCGAGATGGCTGCCTCGACCGAGTCATTTCTATCTAGGTCGTTCCTCCTGTCTCGACCGGTCTACCCTTGTCTCGACCGTGCTTCCTACCTCGACCGTGCTTCAACTATCCCGGTCGAGTAGGGATAAATCACCTGCCTCGGTCGACAGGCTCATCTCGGGCGAGATGAAGCTCATCTCGGCCGAGATGAGTCGTCTTCTCCGACAGTTCGCACGGTGAACCTGTTATCGCCGATTCCGGCCAATTCAACCACCAAAACTCACATGCAATTACATATTCATGTTCCTAAGACTCTCTAGAACACGAATATCACAACAAAACTCGATTTAAAAGCGAATATGGAAGGATGAACGGAGCTCACCGGAGAAACCTTTTCCACGGCGGCGGTGATCGATTCTGGCGTCCAAATGTACGTTTCTTGGTGTCCGAATGTTCCTTATAACGTCAGAAACATGAATATATCATCCATTGTTCGAGATATTTCCGATTTAACTCGGTACAAATTTTGGAAAAATTACTCACTCTAATTCCGGCGACTCAACTTCTTACTTCAATATCTCCGTCGTCCCTCGTCCTCTCGGAGCCCACGAGTACTCAAATTGAAGCCTGAGAGACGTACTACAAGGTGGTGGTACTGGCTCGGTTGGACGTCGCCGGAGTTGACCGGAATTCTCGCCGGAAGTATGCTGACGGGGTTAGAGGTGTGGTGAGGGTTTACACCCTTTCTCTCTCTAAAATATAATATATGGTGGAAGGTTATAAGGTTAATGTATATATTTGTCCAAAATCCTATTATAATATATATACATATATATAATTATACATATACTATATGCTCAATTGCATTATAATACTTATTTCCACTTAAAATCCAAGCATAAACTTCCAATTTAAATCTCCAATCTATAATATTCTAACTCCCTCCATAATATTTCCAATAAAGCTTGTTAATTTCATCAAGATTATAAGATAACCAAGTTCATTAACATAATTAACTTCTCCAATCTCAATCAAAATAAATTCGGATGCTTCTCAATAAAAGAAATTTCCCTTTCATTACATCCGATCAGCTATTATAAGGTTAAAAATTACACGGGATGTTACAGATGGCTTACAATCTTTGACCCACCAAAACACAAAAAGTAAGGAAAGATTTCTCTAACAAAGATCCTTAACAATTTGTTAATCCATGACTCGAAATATCAAACAATTCTCAATCGAGGACTTGATATTGAGGTCTTGGATTGAAATTTTTTGTGATCTTACAAATCCTACATTGAAAATTAATCTTTCGAGCTCTAAATTGATAATTAAACTATCTTAAGATTTATTAATCTTTATAAATTTAATTTGTAAGAAGAAGGATATTTTTATATTGTAACTTGTAAGGTGATATATGTTATTTTAATAAACTAATGTGGGATACTTTTGATGGAGATTGGTTTATTTCTTACTTAATATTGTGTGATAGAAACCCAATGCAAGCTATCGGCCTCGTCGAAAAATGAGGTGGAGCGAGAATAGAATAGAGGAGTCTAGGCTTTGCTAAAATCAGAAAATTCGTAGTGCTTTGGCATAGATAAATTTGGTGACGAGACAAATCCATCTCTAACTTTTTGTTAATTTACGTGTGGGAGTTTGAATTTTGATTTCAATCGCGAATGACAATTTTGTACACTTATTGTGGAATTTAATGTCATTTGTTTCTGCGTTTCTTATCTTACTTGTGCTCCACAATAAATTGCTAAAATAAAAATTCTGAATTAATATATTTAATAAATAAAACATAAGTGGGACAGTGGAATTGAGATAATGAGGACCTACGCCAAGGTAGAAATATGATTTGCTTCATTTATATAAAAAAGAAATAAAGAAAAAAAATGATGGTGTCTGATTTCCCGTTGAGTATGAATAAAAATTGGGTTAATTGTAAATATTAACAAAACATTTCTTGCATTTTGCAATTACAACAAGTGTTGAAAAGTTTGGCAATTATAATAAAGTTTTTGGAAAATTTTCAATTATAACAAATATTTTAAAAAATAAGAAAAAAGACAATATAATATTACTCTATTTCAATTGTAATTTTTTTTAATTCCTCCAAATCTAAAATAAAAATAATATATCTTAAACAAAAAATAAAATAAAATAAAATATCAAATTGGATTTCGTTGAGGAAACTAAGATTTATTTTTAATTTGTAAAATAAAATAAACAAGTTTTTAAATGGTTCATTCCTCATTTATTTTTGCTTTTATTTTCAAATCGATGATAAAAATAAATTTTAACGGCTATTATCAAATAATAATTTTTCAAAATCTCATAAATTCAGATTTTATATATAGTAGTATTATTAAATATATTATTGTATTTTATTTTATTTTTATTTGTTTATAATTGACTAAAGAAAGTACTCCCTCTGTCCCTTAACATTAATCCCCTCTTTCATTTTCGTTAGTCCCATGGAATTAGTCATATTTCCTAAAATGAAAAAAAATCTCCTTACACTAATAAAATATTAATTTCATTATACTCACAAATATTAATAACTGTGTCAAAAGCAAATAGGACTAATGTCGGGACGGAGGGAGTATGTTATAAATGCCAAATTTTTTAATATTGTGTTATATCTGCAAAGATTTTAAAATATTTTGTTATAATTGCTAAAACTAAAAAAGTGTATTATAATTTCAAAAGAAATTTAAAAAATATGTTATAATTATCAAAATTGGAAATTTGTTATATTTAGAAATTTGTGAAAAACTTTGTTATTATATGCGACTAACCCAATAAAAATTCGTGGGGATATTTTTGTGAGACGGTAAAATAAAAATGCATTCTGATTTGAATGCTCATCTATTCCGATTGAAATTAGGGGAAATGTCTAATTTATAAATAAATAATTTGAAATAATCAGTATTAATTATTAAGAAATTGTAACACCATATTGTGAGAGAAGATCTAGGCAAATAATGTCTGAAAATACAATTTCTATATAGCAAACACAAAGCGAAAAATAAGTAGCTCAAACTACTGCTAAAATTAAAGCATGATTAGTTATGATTATACATTGACGAAACTGCCCTCGGCCTGGGGCAGTCTCAAAAGCAGTCAAGAGGCGTGCCATCATTGGCTGCCACTCTCTGGAATTCTGAACAGCAAAACAAATAAAATCACGCGCCAACAACACGCGCCGCCCTCACCAAAAACTCCTGCCGCCATTTCCCCCGCCGGAAAAATTCGCAGATTCCGCAGCTCGGGAAAAAAAAAACCAACACACACCTGAGGTTATGGACAATGGACATAGACTTATAGTAGTTCAGTACGTACAAAGGCGCTGTCGACACTTCGATCCGTAATTCACAGCGTGCAGCCGCAGAAGACGAAGAAGAAGCAGAGGAAAGCGACAAGCGCCACCGATTCCACGGCGGAGACGACGGACCACACGAGGTCGTCCACGTCGGGGAGGCGGATGCGCGGGGCCCAACGCGTGGTGAGGGTTAGGCTGCCGATGCTGCTGCTCCACCTCGGCGGCGGCGTCAGGTAGGAGGCGAAGAGCCTCGGCCAGCGGAAGAGCGACGTTGGCAGCGAGAAGCTGACGTCCAGCCACCGGAAAACCGTCGCCGACGTCCAGCCCGACATTTTGCCCTTTAGCGATCGATTTTTTTTTTTTGTGTGTGTGTCTCGCGCAATCGAAAATGAAATCGAAGGCGAATATTCTAGCATAAATCAGTTTTTAGAGGGAGAAAACGTGAGACGATCTGGACCGTCGATCTTCTTCGATCGATCCGAGGGAGATCTCCAAGGTTTGTGGATACATCGGTAGCCAGTCACAATTCCAATCCCAATTGATTTTGTAATACGTATGTAAATATCTTGTTGCAACAAAATTACTCATTTTATGAGATATCTTCGAATAAGCTCCAAAATTCACGATTTCTTAATCATAAAAAAAATGTTTTAACCATTATTTATCTCACTTACTTATCAACCAAAACATTAACTCATAGTTCATATTTTGTTCATGAATATTATTAATACAAAGAAGCGGTGGCGGTATATTGGGGTACACTTGAACCTCTAAAATAATTTTTTCTTTTATAAATTTATATATTTTTAATATTATTTATATATATTTTTATAAAATATAACTTCAATTTATTATATTTATATATTGTACCCATAATTTTAAATTTTTGGATACATTATTGTAGATAAATACTAAACACAAAAAACAAATTCAAAGCAAAGAAGATAAAAGGGCTACAATTAATTGTTGGGAATGTTTCAAGTTATGCACACCTAAATGGTTTAGGCGAGTTTTATCCATTAATTCAAGCCAAACTCATCTAATATACCCTAATTGGGGAGGCAAAAACTTGCATTAGACACGCCTAAACGTTTTAGGCGGGTTTTATCCATACCCAAATGGATTCATTAATCCCAAATAGGGTTTATTAATTCCCAATTAGGATATATTAGATGAATTTGACTTGGGTTAATGAATAAAACCCGCCTATCGATGTGTCTAAAGTAAGTTTTTACCTTAATTGTTTTGTTAAGTGTATTTCGTAAACACCTTTTAAAAAAAAGATTACGCAATCGAATTCTCCTAAATCTCTTTTTGTCTAGAGATAATAATAGTTGGGAGAATTAGCAACTTTATCCTTAAAATTCTCATTTTGGAGAATTTAATGGCAGGTATTTTGAGTTAAAATTTTTATCTCAATTTTTTATTTACTAGTGGGATTTTATCCTCAAGTATTTCCTATTTTGATTTTTTTCTCTACATTTTTATTTTGTCAGTAATTTTTTTTAAAATTATTGACAGAGTTAATTTATAGTTGAGCACTTGAGTTGCACGTTTTTTTTTTCAAATGTTGGCATCTGCATGAAATTATTATTATTATTTATTGAGGATGTATAAGGAAATTAAATCGGAGTAATGAAATAAAAATATGGAATCAAATAAAATCTTCTATTCAAAAAAAAAATATGGAATAAAATTATTAGATTTCCAATTTTTTTTTTTGCTAAGTGCGTATAAATAATTGGCATGATTAACGTTGCAAATGGCGTGTCTCGCTCTCCTGATTTGGCGGAGCCTCAGTTCCCTATGCTCCCCTCCATTTCGAGGTTTTTTTTTTTTCATTTTTTATCACTCTAGTATTTTAAATTGTCTTAATGATGTGAAATAGCCAATTTGATAAAACACATTTCAAATTTAGCCACTTTTATGTATTCATTTCAATTTTAGCCAAAAGTACTTAATTTAGCATTGGAATTAGTTTCCCAATCATTTGATTGCAAAAATTTTGACACTTAAGTCTAATCAATTAGTTAAAACCAGTTTTTAACTAAATTTATAGTTATATTTGCATAAATGAATTTTTTTGCACTCGGTTAATAATTTTCAGAAAATTATTGTGTTGATAGAGACCGGGTCCCACTGAGTGCGACCGAGTCAGAACGATGGCGACTCGGTCGCACTCATTTTTTTTTATTTTTTATTTTAGGTTGTTTACGGCGATAAGGACCGATAGCGACCCGAGTTGGCTCGGTAGCTACCGAGTTGGATCGGTAGCTACCCGAGTGGAATCGGTGCCGACTCGGTTGCACTATTTTTTTCATTTTTATTTCGATGGTCCCCACCGAGTGTGAACCGATAGCTACCGAGTGGGATCGGTAGCGACTCGGTCGTTTTAATTTTTTTTTTTTGAGATGTTTTAAATCTTTATTTTAATCTCAAGTTAAAATATATAAATTCGTGAATTTTGATCAAGTTAAAATCTCAAGGTCCAGCTGAAATTCACGAATTAAAACTTTATATCTACAATTTTTATCAAATT
>JAPKLW010002158.1:6381-46944 GCA_026898455.1 Plectranthus barbatus
AAAGATGCACAATATAATAGAAAAAATGAACGTCGATCTGAATAAAACAAATTTTTTTAAACTATATTCATGCATAATTAACAACGTCGAGACCGAATACGAATGCGAAATCCAGAAACAAAGAAAAAAAAATTTGATCGACAAAAGAAATATAAATCAATTCGAACAAAGAAGGAAGAAGAAATCAAATCGCGCGAAGAAAGGAATAAAAAATCTAATGAGATACTATTTCAGATTTTAAAAAAAGCTAAAATTACAAAAATAACCTTAATTTTGCAAAACTGCAGGATAATCGAGAAAAACTGCACACGAAGTAAAATAGATCATGAGCGTTGAAATCACAAAATCAAAGGCTAAGATTTATTCTTATTTCTCATACTAAAAACTATTCTCATATGATCACTACTCTATATATATATATATATATATATATATATCACTAAATGTTATTTCTCTTACTAATTATTGGTGTTATTTGGTAATGGGTAAATAGAGGATAATACCATAAATAATTAACATTATTGAAAAAAATATCCAGTGTATTGTCATGTACCCCAATCTTTACTTCCATCTATGAATTATACCAAAACGAGCTAACACCGTCAATTATTGATGATTTAGCAGTTAAGCGCACTTGAAATCCCATGTGACAAATCAAAATGACTTTGTTTTATCATCAGGTTAAAAAATGTTGAGAACAAGAAGATTCACAAATTTTATTTGCCATAAAACGACGTCATTTTTATTTGCCACATAGGATATTAAGTGGCGTTTAACTGTTAAATCATGTTTTGATTTGCCATGTGAAATGCCAATTGTCCTTTAACAGCTGAATCATTAATAATTAATTGTGTTAAACTCATTTTGGTTTAATTTATAGATGGGAGTAAAAAGTATGGTATTTTTAACTCAGAGCAATGCTTTTGGGTATTTTCCCAACAATGTCAATAGGTTACATTGTTAGGAAGTATTCCTACCTATTTATTATTTTGATGTATCAAAAGAATGTATAGAAACCACCAAGTAGAAGGGTCTCTAGTTTAGCTTAGTTAGCATTAAAATGTAAAGTCCTGTTTGGATTTGAATTGAGTTGTAATAGAGCTGACAAAGCTGACCAAGACAAACTGGGTGAAAATAAAAAACCCCAGTTTGGATCGTATGGATTAAGGAGAGACCAACTTCCAGTTTGAAGCTAATGACTAAGAGAAACTGACCAAAGACAACAACTTGGATCATCTCTAGTTTACACATCCAGTTCCTACTCGCACGAAGAGACAAAGAGTACAAGTCAGAGGAATCGCAGAAGACTAGTCTTTAAGAATGGATATGTATTAAAGACTGATGAAGTAACAATCATTTTAGATTCCTCATACTAGAAGAATCTTTTTGACACAAAAGCAGAATGTAGACATCCTGTGTCAGAAAAGGACGTAGCAGGTGCAGAAATTTTGAAAAAGCAACCTGCTCCCATAAAAAAAGAGACGCATCAGATTGGACGATGCTCAAATGTCTCTAATTACGCTATAATTTTGAATTCTCTCCTATTTTGTCTATAAATAGACTAAGTACTTCCAGAAGAGAGGTTACAAACTCTAACAACCAAAGACGAACTTGGACGATCTTGAACATACTAAGACAAACTCTGACTAAGAGTGTCGATCTTTTACAATTCTAACAAGTTTGCACATAGCCTATTGTGTGTCATGTCTTGAGCACGAGACTCACAACTTCTTTTTAGAATTGTATACATAAAGTATTATGATTGGTACATTGAGAAATAATATGTTTGATATACTGGTAATCATTAATGACTTGCAATAAACAACTCTTGTCTGAATTAACAATCATACGATGAAAACAAACACATCCATTTATCTCGTTGATAGGGAGATCATACGGTGTGTAAGAGATCACAAAAGATTGTATAGATCATTCGACCTAACGAGATATAAACAGTTATGACAGTTGAGATAGTTTCTACTTTGGCTGTCAGTTTAAGCTGCGGCACACAAGTTCCATAAGTGTTTTATCTTGACTACTTTGTGTGACCGATACATCTCAATGTATTGATAGGATTAACAGTGAGATGAACCATTATGCTTGCCATATGAATGAGTAAAAATCTCAGTAACTTGGTCGGATCTAAAGTCTATTGATGGCCCAAGGGGCACACATGGATTGACTGTCACTTTGGCTTGCTAAAGGTGATGGCAATTTGTGTGGGGTTTTCTCAGGCTGGATTTAGATAACCATATCCGTTTCAAGATGGTGACATTCCCTGGGAAGCTCACGAGGTTCGTTATGCTAAGTTCTGCAGGCTGAATCATTGATTCAATTATAAGCAATAAGTGATAAGCATAAGCTATATATAAACCAGTTCTCTCACTTCCCACATAACTTTGAAGTTTGAAGTTTCAAAACTGAAACCCTAGAGAGAGTGAGAGAGTGGGCGGCCGACTACAGTAGAGAGGGAAAGGAAAAATTGAGTTTCGCCAGTGTAGTTTCAATCCGGTAGCATATCCTCACCAAATTTCTGGATCGAGCATGGGAACAGATCAGAAGATTAGATCTGTAGGAACACCATCAACCATCTACTGCCGTTATTCAAACCGCTGAAGTTGAGGTATTCCTTTGAATCTACGCATTAAATTAAATAGGAGCATGTATAAGGCATTTACTATTTGTCATAGAATTTATTTTGATATTCCATAAATCGAATCTGGGGTTAAGAAATAAATGATGATTCACATCACCTATTGTAGACTCAGTTCCTACACTTTTAGGCTCGAGCTACTTTATTGGTGTTCTTTTGTCCCAAAAAGAACACAAAAGTCACTGTCAATCTCCATTTAGCGAACTAGTTCGACAGTCGAGAGGAACTACAAAGCTCTCAAATCTGAAAAGGAGGTAGCGTGGTGTGCCCACACTCCAAATTTGCGAATTCGAAGGAACCAAAGATCTGGACAAGTGAGCTAGTGGACTGGTAGACACTAGCATCTACCAGCTAATGATAGGTCGCAAGACCCATCTATAATCTGTAAAGATGCTTAGTGAATTTTCAGACCAGGGCCTGATGAGCGGACATAGGACTTTAGACTCTGAACCTCTATAAATTCCTTGTTTTTTTACTGTTTTTTTACATTTATGCAAGGTTTTTGAAACTCAACACATTATAGTGCTGAAATATATTCGAACTGAACATTAAACTATCTGCTTGCTCACAAATTATTTTCAGAAACACAAACTGGTCAAGAACTAAGTTTAGATCTTAAAATTTCCGCTGCACGCGATATTTACTTTGATCTCGGGACCAACAAGTGGTATCAGAGCGGGTCGGTCTTTATAGACTGAACTGCTTTGAGTCGCTAAGGACCGAATCCATTTCCTTGCATAATTTCTTTTGTCTAGCGAGCAGGTTAAACATCGATGATGAATATTGCAAAACTTCTACCATATTTAGCAGAGAAGTTCATCATCTGGAAGAAGCGGTCCACCATCCAACTCAATAGTATATATCCAGAGATGGTTAGCGTCATTGAAAATGGACCAATAAAAATCATGAAGGTCAACACCCGAATCGGAGGTGAAGATGCCCCAAAGATGATCGAGAAGCCCTACGACGAATGATCACTGAAGGACAAACGATGCGTACAACTGGACTCTATTGCTTATGAGTTGATCTCATCAGCTCTACTAGAGGCACTTGTTGATGAAGTTATGTAGTTCGACAGTGCCAAAGAAGTTTGGGACTACCTTGGAGGCTTGTGTCAAGAGACAAAGCAAATGAAGCGAAACAAGGTCCAAGTCAGCGTTGACAAGTATGAATCTTTCCAGATGCTTCCTGGAGAAAACGTTAAATCAATGGAGGTGAGATTCAACACGATCGTGAGCAAGCTCAAGGCGCTAGACAAAGTATACTCAATAGCGGATCTCAACACCAAAATCCTGTCCAAAATGCCAAAGGAGGACTGGTTTGTAAAGACAACCAGTTTGAAGGAGAAAGATATTTCCAATATCTCTACAAAGCAGCTATTTGCTCAACTCCAAACTCATGAGAGGGACATCCAAATGGTGAACAAGAATGAAGTCGTTAGAGTGGCCAGTTCACCCACCCACCATAATAAATATCTTGCATACTTCGTGAAGAAGGAGGCCAAGGAAGCCATTCCAAACAGATAGACCGGCCGGTCAGTCAAACCTGGTGAAAGAGACGCCCTCTACTTTGACCTCCTACCAGATGGAAGGAGAGAGCTCTATGGTAGAGCTTGAAGAGCATATGAAAAAGCTGGTCAAGCTCCTGGAAAAAACAAAGGCGAAGACGAATGCTCCTCAAACAAAGGATAAGAGGTTTGTGAAGAGATCACCTCGATCTTGCTTCAAATGCAATTCTCTAGATCACCTCAAGTTCGACTATCCACGTGAGGACAAAGAGGAGAGAGAAAGACTGATAAGCATTAGTTTTCCATGCTAATTCATGCTATTTTAGGTGGTTAGTTTAATATTTTAATGCATAGTTAGCTTGATTTTTATTAATGTTGCAGATATTACTAATCTTTTGTTTACCTGCGTATTTTGTTATTAGGTTAGGGAATCAAGCTCGGACGATGATGTTTTGAAGTTTTTGTCAAAAATTCGGAATTGAAAAGATGAATCAAGTAGGAATGGAAATGATTTGATCAAAGGATAAAGGAAAATACTTCAAGATAGTCAAAAATGAAGTGTTGAAGCCAAAAATCGGTGCAGACCGCGGGTGACAACAGAGAGGAAGAACGAAGGCCTGTCGCTGCGGTCTAGCCGCGGTCACCACCGCGGGCGGTGACAGAGGATCTTTCCAAAGGCTTTTGGCCGCGGCTGGGTAATTTGACCGCGGCTCGCACGGTTTGGCCGCGGTTTGCGGTGACAGGGGCTGGAATGCAATGCTTTGGGGCTATTTTGTGATATACTAAACTAGGATCATGATTTGTTATATGTAGGGTGCTCAACAAATTAAGAAACCAACCATCCCCTCTCATGATATCTGATTTTTCCTTAGTTAGAAGGGAGAGAGAGCTAGAGAGGCAGAGAGAGAAACGAGAGAACAAGGGAGGAGAAGAAAGGAAAGAAAAACTTAATTTAGAGAAAGGATTGAGAAAAGTTTGTAATAGCAACGACGATCCGACGCCGAAAACCTTACGGGCTTGATTTCTTCTATCTAAATCCTTGTTTTTATTATGCTCTCCATGTTTGATTTGTTGTTCTTTTTGTTTATCATGAGCTAAATTATCTATGGGCTAGAGTTGTGTGATTGATGATGAGATTCTTGTCTATATTAGTTTGTGTGTGAATATAATTCCTATATATGTTCATTGATCATGGAGATGTGTATCTTACATGTATTTAGGATAAGATCCTTGTATATGTATGTTATGGCTCATTTTATATCTAATCCATGTAAATAGAGTTGTAAATCTTTGGTTGATCAATGAATATTAAGCATCACAATCACATCAATTGGATACTTATTAGAGGTTGAGTACTAATCACTTAATTCCATTCAAATGAGCCACCTTACTCACTTGCTTGTGTGCATGATTGTTCTACACCAAGACTTCATGGTTCTTTAGAGCTCATCCTTCATGTTTAGGAATAAAATTTGATTATTCACACAAACTTGATAAAGATAGGAATCTCCCATGTCAACACACAACTCAAAAGCCCATGTTTCCTCTCAATTAAAGAAATCTTAGTTAAATTGAAGTTTATGTTAATTAAGTCTTATTTAGTTAATCAAAATCAAATCCAAATGAATGGTTGTTTAGATAATGGAGGTAAAATGAAACTAGTACTTTGGTTTGAATCATGTTTTTAGTCTCTGTGGATACGATACTCGTGTTCAACAAATTTCTACATATGATCCATACACTTGCGGTATTTCACATGTCAATAAATTGGTGATCAAGTTTTTGGCGCCGTTGCTGGGGACTAATGTTGATTTAGACTAGATATTAGTGAAGTGGAACTAGTATTACTCTTTGCTTTTTATTGTTTTATTTGTTTTTGTCGAGCAAGAATTGGTGGTTGAATTAGTTTTTGGTTTGTGTTTTGCAGGTGGTATATGTCCACTAGGTCCAAAGGATTGGTTCTAGACCCTGTAAACCCAGAAATTGAAGCTACTTGTAGACGCCGAAATAGTTAAAGAAAAAGACAGCGAAAGGTGAAAATGGCGGAAAACAATCAACCAAATCAAGAAGCCATTGTAGAGAAGTTGAGATTGCAAGTTCAAACTCTAGCTGGGATAGTGTTGCGACAACAAGAGGAACGTGAAAGAAATGAGCAGGAAAAAGAAAGGCCAATTCAAGAGATGTTCCATCCTATGGACCACTATCAAGCTGGGTTTGGAGTTGGAGTGAATACAAACAATTTCGAAATCAAGCCGGGGCTAGTGCAAATGGCCCAACAAAACATGTTTGGAGGTGGATCAACGGAAGATCCCAATGCTCACCTTATGAATTTCTTGGATGTCTGCGATACAATCAAGATCAATGGAGTGTCGGAAGATGCAATTCGGCTAAGGTTATTCTCTTTTACTTTAAGAGATGTGGCTAAATTGTGGTTTATGTCTTTGGATAGGTCTTCTATTCGAACTTGGGACGATCTCATGTCTAAGTTCTTATACAAGTACTTCCCTCCAAGTAAGATTATCAAGCTTCAAAGTGAAGTCACTCAATTCATGCAACTTAGTGATGGAAATCTATATGAAGCATGGGAGAGGTATAGGAATTTGTTGAGAAGATGTCCAAGACATGGGTTCACTGAGGAACAACAAGTATGTCAATTCTACCGGGGACTCAATTCTACTACAAAAGCTCTCGTGGATGCATTGGCAGGTGGTGCAATTCTAAATCAAGGTGCGAAAGAGGCATTGAGGATCTTAGAAGAGATGGGTATGAATAGCTATCAATGGCCCGGTGATAGACAAACCTTGAAGAAAATGGCTCAAGTGGAGACACAAGGTCAGTTAGATGTTAAAGCTGAACTTGCTAAGTTAACTCAACAAGTGGCTTTAGCTCTAGCATCTAGGCAGGAGGTTCCAAGGTTGATGGGAAGAGAACAACTA
This sequence comes from Plectranthus barbatus, assembly GCA_026898455.1. Lineage (NCBI taxonomy): Eukaryota > Viridiplantae > Streptophyta > Magnoliopsida > Lamiales > Lamiaceae > Plectranthus > Plectranthus barbatus. The sequence goes on from JAPKLW010002158.1 coordinate 13,478, forward strand.
ACCTTGACAAATGGGCAAAACCAAGGAGGAGAGTTGTTACCTTTGATGAATGTTGCTCATGAGGAAACACTTCAAATGGTACAATCCGAACCGATAGTGGAGCTACCGGAGGATGTACAATATGTGAATCAATTTGTAGCTGGAAATAGCCAAAGCACAAACAAGCCATATTTCCCCTACAACAATCAAGGAAGAGGTGTTTACAACCGAGGGGCAAACCAAAGATACAAAAATCAAATGGTGAATCAAAGGTACAACAATCAAGGAGGAGGAGCCAATTATTTTCAAAATAATAGAAATCATCCAAATTTCTCTTATGCTAACCCACACAATGCACTTACTCCACCCCCGGGATTCACGGTATCTAATGGTGAGATTGTGGAGCCAAAGAAGCCTACATTGGAAGAGATGTTGCAAGGGTTCATGAAGAGCCAAAATACAAGGGTGGAGAAGCTTGAGAATGATGTAGGAGCAATTGGGAAACATATGAAGATGATGGAGATGCATATTGGGCAATTGGCAAGTCTTCCAATCCTCAACCAAATTCGGGAAAGTTTCCAAGCAAGACGGAGGTAAATCCTAAAAACCAATGTCATGCTATTACTTTGAGAAGTGGATCAAGCTATGAGAGACCCAAAATGCCAAGTGAAGAGGATAATGAGGAAGCAAAAGAGAAGGATGATCAAGGAGGAGATGTGGAGAAAACTTCTAACAATACTAATGTATCTTCTAAACCAAGTCAAGAGGGAAACAAATCCAATCCACCATTTCCTCAAAGATTGGTCAAGAAGACTTTGGAGGACAAGTATGCAAAATTCCTTGACATTTTCAAAAAGGTACAAATTAATATACCTTTAATTGAAGCATTGCAACAAATGCCTCGTTATGCTAAGTTTTTGAAAGATGCTATATCACATAAAAGGAAGCATGTTGCATTTGAAACTGTGAATTTGACTGAGGAATGTAGTGCAATGTTGAAAAAGAAGTTACCAATGAAAGAAAAGGATCCCGGTTCATTTACTGTGTCTTGTGAGATTGGAGGGATTCCATGTGGTAGGGCATTGTGTGATTTGGGTGCAAGTATAAATCTAATGCCATTATCCATATTCAAAAAGTTGGCTATTGGGGAGATTAGACCAACCACTATTGCTTTGCAAATGGCCGATAGGACTATTTCTTATCCAAGAGGAATTGTTGAGGATGTGTTGGTTAAAGTGGATCGGTTTATTTTTCCGGCGGATTTTGTTGTGTTAGACATGGAAGAAGATGAAAATGTTCCACTCATTCTTGGGCGACCATTTCTGAAAACTGGGAAAGCATTCATTGATGTCGATAAAGGTGAACTCACTCTTCAATTCAATGAGAAAACCGCCACTTTTTTCAATCTATGAAGCAATGAAGTGTGGAGGAGAAAGCCAAACTCGAGAAGAATGCAATCATATTGACACTCATGCTATAATAGGGGAGGATAACTTTCTATCTTTATCTTCATTTGATTGCTTTACGTCTTGTGAGAATGATTCTAGTAAAAGTGTTGATGATGAACTTGATATTTGTGAAGAAATACTTAATTTTACTAAATCTTTTGATGATAGGGAAAATGAAGGCAATGAAGAAGTGAGCTATTTGAGCTTGCAAAGTCTAAAGGAGAGGGAAGAGATGCTAAAAAGCGAATTGAGCAAGATGGATAGATCACCAACTAAAGCACCGGAGGTGGAGTTGAAGCCTCTACCCGAGCATTTGAAGTATGCTTTTCTAGGTGACGAGAACACTTATCCGGTAATAGTATCTTCTAAACTCTCTTGTGATGAACTTGATAACTTGCTTAATGTGTTACGAAAGCATAAATCTGCGATAGGATGGTCTTTAGAGGATATCAAGGGGATTAGTCCATCTTTGTGTATGCATAGGATTTTGCTTGAAAATGAATATAAACCTAAGGTTCAACCTCAAAGAAGGCTTAATCCAATTATGCAAGAAGTGGTTAGAAAAGAGGTTCTTAAATTGCTTGATGCCGGAATGATTTATGCAATTTCTGATAGTGAATGGGTTAGTCCCACTCAAGTTGTTGCAAAGAAAGGTGGGATGACTGTAAAACATGGAGAAAATGATGAACTAATAGCAACTCGATTAGTAAATGTTTGGAGAATGTGTATTGATTATAGGGCTTTGAATGTAGCTACAAGAAAAGACCATTTTCCTTTACCATTTATTGATCAAATGTTGGATAGATTAGCTGGGCATGAGTACTATTATTTTCTTGATGGTTATTCCGGATATAATCAAATTATGATTGCTCCCGAAGATCAACATAAAACAACTTTTACTTGTCCATATGGTGTGTTTGCTTATAAGAGAATGTGGATTGTGTAATGCACCGGCCACTTTTCAACGTTGTATGATGGCAATCTTCCATGGGTTAATTGAAAATATTATGGAAGTTTTTATGGATGATTTCTCCATGTTTGGTTCTAATTTTGATGTTTGTCTCACAAATTTGTCACAAGTTTTGAAAAGATGTGAGGAAACTAATTTGGTGCTTAATTGGGAGAAATGTCACTTCATGGTGATGGAAGGTGTGGTTCTTGGACACAAGGTATCTTCTACAGGTCTTGAAGTAGATAGAGCAAAGGTGGTGGCAATTGAACAGCTTCCACCTCCAACAAGTGTCAAGTCTGTCAGAAGCTTCTTAGGGCATGCTGGATTCTACCGCCGATTCATAAAAGATTTCTCAAAAATTTCCAAACCTCTATGCTCTTTACATGTTAAAGATAACAAGTTTGTGTTTGATGATTCTTGTTTACAGGCATTTGAGATATTGAAGAAAGCTTTGGTGAGTGCTCCTATACTAACTACCCCAGACTGGGACGAACCATTTGTGCTGATGTGCGATGCTAGTGATGTAGCAATGGGAGTTGTGCTAGGGCAAAAGAAGGACAAGATCTTCAAGGTAATTTTCTACGCAAGTAAGGTGCTCGATCCGGCTCACTGTAATTACACCACCACAGAAAAGGAGCTATTAGCAGTTGTGTACGCTTTTGACAAATTTTGAGCATACCTCGTGGGAACAAAGTCCATTGTCTACACCGATCATGCTGCTATTCGATATCTTTTCTCCAAGAAGGATGCCAAGCCTCGCCTCATTCGATGGATTTTGCTTCTCCAAGAGTTTGATTTGGAGATTCGCGATAGGAAAGGCTGTGAAAATGTGGTAGCTGACCATCTGTCAAGATTGGAAAATCCAGTGGAAGGCGATGACATAAATGTGGCAATCAAGGAGACATTCTCCGATGAATACATTCTCCGAGTTGAAAGCACTGTGGCATGGCATGCAGACATTGCCAATTGGATTGTTGCAAGAGTTCCACCTCAAAACCTCTCAACATGGCAAAAGAAAAAGTTCTTTCATGAGGCAAAGTATTACTATTGGGATGAACCATATCTTTATAGGAGGTGCACCGATACAGTGATTAGACGATGTGTACCTCAAGAAGATTGGATGAATATTGTAGAAGAGTGTCATGCATCTCCAACTAGGGGTCATTTCTCAACCAATCGAACCACCATGAAGGTACTCACTTGTGGTTTTTATTGGCCCTCTATTTTTAAATCATGTCGTGAGTTTGTGAGTACATGTGATCGATGTCAAAGAATGGGAAATATCTCTAAGAGAGATGAAATGCCACTTAGTAATACTTATTTTGTGGAGCTTTTTGATGCTTGGGGAATAGATTTCATGGGACCATTTCCTTCATCCGGAGGAAATCTTTACATTCTACTTGCCATTAAGTATGTGTCGAGGTGGGTAGAAGCTATTCCAACATCAACTAATGATTCTAAGGTGGTGTTGAAATTTGTAAGGAAAAACATCTTCACTAGGTATGGTGTTCCGAGGATATTGCTAAGTGATGGAGGTTCTCACTTCTGCAACAAATGGTTGGGAGCTCTTCTTGCCAAATATGGAGTGAAGCATAGAGTCACCACAGCTTATCACCCACAAGCCAATGGTCAAGCCAAACTAGCAAACCGGGAGGTGAAACGAGTCTTGGAGAAGACGGTGCATACAAGAAAGGATCGGGCACTCAAACTTGATGATGCTTTGTGGGCTTATCGCACTGTGTATAAGACTCCAATCGGTATGTCACCGTACCAACTTGTTTTTGGAAAATTATGTCATTTGCAGGTTGAAGTTGAGCATAAAGCTTTTTGGTTTGTAAAGACGTTGAACTTTGAGTTTGAGAAGGCGGGCCTTGAAAGGAAATTATCGTTGAATGAATTGGATCAATTTTGAGTTGAAGCCTTTGAGAATTCAAGTTTATGTAAAGAACGAGCCAAAAGATTTCATGACCTTCGTATCAAAGCTCGGGAGTTTGTGTCGGGAGATCAAGTGCTGCTTTTCAACTCTAAGCTTAAACTTTTTCCAGGAAAACTTCGTTCAAGATGGTGTGGTCCTTTTGAAGTATCAAAGAAGATTGGTCAAGGTACATATGAGTTGATTTCAAAAGATGGGAGTACATTTGTGGTAAATGGTCAAAGAATCAAGCATTACTACTCTCCAACTCAAATTGAGGAGGTGGAATCAATCTCTTCTGCAAAACCATGATAAAGAGGTATCGTCGGGCCAACGACGTTAAAAATCGGCGCTTGTTGGGAGGCAACCCAATATTTGTTTACTTTCATTTCATACTAATAATTTTCATGTTTTACTTTGTTGTTTAAATTTAAAATATATATTGAAGTATTGAAAATAGTTTTTGTAGTGTTAATGCTTGTAGGGATGTCAAACTTACCATACTTAGTGAAATTTTCGGAAATTTTGGACTTGAAGCAGCCCCAACCGCGTGCAATGACAGAGAGCTCAACGAACAGCTATTTGACGCGGTCCAGCCGCGGTCCGCATCTCGCATGGGTTTTGGAGGATTACAGCAGCGGTCAGCGGCGGCCCGGGAGGAGCAGGCAAGTCCGGACGCGGACGGCGACAGAGGCTCTAAAAATAGGCCATTTGTCGCGGTCCCTACCGCGGTCCGCATCTCGGCAATTAAAATCAGGCATATCGCCGCGGTTCTCGGCCGCGGTCAGGTAAGTAGACCGCGGCCCGACGGGAATTCATCACAAATTCGAAAATTCTTCTTCAAATCCTCAATTCTCCAACTTTCAAAATCAAACATTCCCCAAACCCTTATTTCTTCCCCAATCTTTCTCATCCAATTACTCACTCCACACTTGAGCACTTGATAAATTGATTTCATATTTGAATTACCCACATCAAGAGCTTCATTTTGATCCGAATAGTTTAACTTGTTGTGGAGATTTATTCAAATCCTCTAAAATTCATCCAAATCAAGGAATTGATATGGTCGTGGGAAAATGAAAGAAAAGTAAGAAAGGAGAGAGCAGCAGGACACCAGCTGCAGAGCCTGTGTATACACGAGCCGATCCCGAGTGACATGGTTTTGTGATCGAGGATCCGGAATTGAGGTTAAGGTTTCAGTTAATGCACAATAATCCTATACGTGCCACCAAGTTTGCAGATTTAGAAGCAATTAAACCACTGGGAATAGCCGAGAATGTCACCCAATTGCTGAACAACATGGGATGGTTTAATGCTCTGACAACTGTCAAACCAGCATATCCAAAATTGGTGCTAGAGATGATGGGTACATTGCAGATAACTCAAAAAGAAAAACATGCTCAACCATTGGAAATTCAATTTTCTTTGGAGAATCGGACTCATGTCATGTCTATTGCTGAGGTAAACAGAATCTTTGACACTCCCAACACGGGTCTTTACTAGGAAAACCCGATTAAGGAAATGTGGGAAGCCATTACCGAGCCTAGATTTCACCTATATGACTCAAAAACCTCAAAGGCGACCATGATTCAGAATCCGGTGTTCCGATATATTCAGAGGGTGTTGACTTCAACTTTGCTATCTCGGCATGAGAATACAGGAGTGCAGACATTAGAGATCTTCATTCTGCAAGCAATGGTATCTGGAACTGTCATGAACTTTGGATCACTGTTGATGGCTCAGGTGTTGAGTCAAGCTAATAGGTACCAATGAGACATCACCATTGGAGGGATGCTTACCCCAATCATGGAAGATTTGGGTATTGACTTGACAAAATATGTGGAAGCTACAGAAGCTAATATGATCTCTATACCGGTTTTGGTATCAATGAGATCAATTCACGTGTCACCACCACATTACATCTTCCAACAGCGGAGTGGGGATCATTTCCCTTTACCATGTCCTTCTTTGACCTACGTTAGCCATTTTGAGACGAGGGGTAATTGGCTTATGAATTCACCTGCTCACTTGGCATGGCATCGTCGGTCTGGACTTCCTCCAATGTTGATTGGAGTACTACCTGTTGGAGATACACCTTTGGAGCAAGCACCACCTCGGTCATCCCCACCTCCCGATACTCCTACATATGAGCAGCACGTGGAGCAGGATGTCGGCACTTCTACGGCAGGAGGGAGAAGACGCACTCGCGAGACTACATCTGATGATCGAGTAGCTAGTCTTGATGCGAGGTTTTCTATTTGGGAGCCACATCTTCAGGTGATGAGGGGAGATCTGGCTGCATCCCGGTTAGCCACTGAGAGTGTTGATACTCGATTGGGGCGGCTTGAGACATGGACACAAAATGTCGACAGACGGATGGAATTGATTGACCACAATGTTCGTGATGTGATGGCCACTCAGGATAATATGCAGTCTCGACAGGAGGATATTTATGATTTGCTGCAGCGGTTCGAGGCCTACCAGATTCAACAAGGTCATCATTGGCCAGACCCGCCATCTTGAGGATTATCAGAGGAGTTTTCTTATGTTTAAACCTTAATTTTTACTTCAAACTTCGCTCATTTCTTTATTCTAAGCTTGAAGTAGGGGGTGTGGTTAGGTTTAAACATATTTTGTTAAGCATGGTTTAAGTATGGTTAAGTTTAGTAATGTAGTTTTTGCTATTTTGATGTTTGAAGTATTATGAACAATAGAATGTTTTAGTTGGTGAACTTATGCTTTGATTCACTAGAAGTCAATGATTAAATGCCAATGATGAAAGTGAAAAATTGTTAAAAAATTTGGGTAGATGAACTTAGTTGATTGATTTGCATAACTTGATGTCTTGAATAGTTAATTTCCAAGTTCAGTAATTATTTTTGTGAGCTTTTGAGCCTATATCTATCACACTCGATAGTATTCTGTTCTTGTGGGTACCATGTTTGCCTTGTTTGTCTAGAACTTGCATTTTATCTTACCTAAAAACATAAGAGTTGCTTGAAGTTGAAAATGATTAGAGGCAATCTTTTTGGAAGCCACACTTATTCCCAAACTTTGGTACCATGAGTTTCATTGACCCTTTGTATCCCCTATTTGAGCTTGTTGAACTTTTATTCATAACCGGATGATAGGAGGATATAAGGATGTTATTTTAAGGGTATCATTTTAGGTTTATGATGAGAAGAAATTTTTTTATAAATAAAAGTTGAAGTTTGGGGGTGTGAGAAAGAAATAGATCTCTTTGGTGTATAAAAAAAATGATAAATTTGATGCTTGACAAAAGAGCAAATAAGATAAAGCACTAAAGGGATAAATCTTGTTTTGATTTTGGGAGAGTAATAATGTTGGCTTTCTAGTGTTGATGAGAATTATAAGGATTGTGGGATGGATTGAGGTGGAAGATGACTTGATATATCATACTGGTGATTTGTTAGATGGATAATGGAAACTTAGATTGATTGAGAGTAGCTAACTCAAGCTATTTGAGTTTTGTCACTTCAGCCATATTTCCATACCTCAAAACCCAAGCCTACATTTCAACCAAAATAAAGTCCTTTTTGATTCTTCTTAGAGCAATTCTAAATGATGGAAGGTTTAGATTTCTTGCAAGCATATGGTCAATAACTTGTGCATGACATTGGTTTTTGAGTGTATATATTGAACCCATGCAAATAAATTGAGTGATGAGTGTTATTTCGATATGGGAGAACCTTTTCTACTTAACTCGTGATTAATTGTGATGGATTATCTTGTAATGTTTTGAGATCATCGTATGTTCATTATACCTTGTTGGTTTTGGCTGAGGCATTTTGAATCATTGAATGTAGAAAAACTCATGCTTATACCTTGTTTAAATTGTTCTTGTTCGGGACGAACAAGGATTTAAGTTTGGGGGTGTTGATAAGCATTAGTTTTCCATGCTAATTCATGCTATTTTAGGTGGTTAGTTTAATATTTTAATGCATAGTTAGCTTGATTTTTATTAATGTTGCAGATATTATTAGTCTTTTGTTTAGCTGCGTATTTTGTTATTAGGTTAGGGAATCAAGCTCGGACGATGATGCTTTGAAGTTTTTGTCAAAGATCCGAAATTGAAAAGATGAATCAAGTTGGAATGGAAATGATTTGATCAAGGGATAAAGGAAAATACTTCAAGATAGTCAAAAATGAAGTGTTGAAGCCAAAAATCGGTGCAGACCGCGGGTGACGACAGAGAGGAAGAACGAAGGCCTGTCGCTGCGGTCTAGCCGCGGTCACCACCACGGGCGGCGACAGAGGATCTTTCCAAAGGCTTTTGGCCGCGACTGGGTAATTTGACCGCGGCTCACGCGGTTTGGCCGCGGCTCGCGGCGACAGGGGCTGGAATGCAATGCTTTGGGGCTATTTTGTGGTATATTAAACTAGGATCATGATTTGTTATATGTAGGGTGTTCAAATTAAGAAACCAACCATCCCCTCTCATGATATCTGATTTTTCCTTAGTTAGAAGGGAGAGAGAGCTGGAGAGGTAGAGAGAGAAACGAGAGAACAGGGGAGGAGAAGAAAGGAAAGAAAAACTTGATTTAGAGAAAGGATTGAGAAAAGTTTGTAATAGCAACGACGATCCGACGCCGGAAACCTTACGGGTTTGATTTCTTCTATCTAAATCCTTGTTTTTATTATGCTCTCCATGTTTGATTTGTTGTTCTTTTTGTTTATCATGAGCTAAATTATCTATGGGCTAGAGTTGTGTGATTGATGATGAGATTCTTGTCTATATTAGTTTGTGTGTGAATATAATTCCTATATATGTTCATTGATCATGGTGATGTGTATCTTACATGTATTTAGGATAAGATCCTTGTATATGTATGTTATGGCTCATTTTATATCTAATCCATGTAAATAGAGTTGTAAATCTTTGGTTGATCAATGAATATTAAGCATCACAATCACATCAATTGGATACTTATTAGAGGTTGAGTACTAATCACTTAATTCCATTCAAATGAGCCACCTTACTCACTTGCTTGTGTGCATGATTGTTCTACACCAAGACTTCATGGTTCTTTAGAGCTCATCCTTCATGTTTAGGAATAAAATTTGATTATTCACACAAACTTGATAAAGATAGGAATCTCCCATGTCAACACACAACTCAAAAGCCCATGTTTCCTCTCAATTAAAGAAATCTTAGTTAAATTGAAGTTTATGTTAATTAAGTCTTATTTAGTTAATCAAAATCAAATCCAAATGAATGGTTGCTTAGATAATGGAGGTAAAATGAAACTAGTACTTTGGTTTGAATCATGTTTTTAGTCTCTGTGGATACGATACTCGTGCTCATCAAATTTCTACATATGATCCGTATACTTGCGGTATTTCACATGTCAATAAATTGGTGATCAAAGACTCAAAAAGATCTTTGAGCGAACATCTTCAAGGGCCATTGCCAAGGAGATGCTATCAAGAACAGTGGTTCCCGACATCCTGACAACGATGATGGATACATCACTTCAGATGAAAAGTCGGAGGAAGAAGCTCTGTTATTATTTCTCGCCACTATTGAGGAAGGAAACAACGATGATGCAGAAGCAGAGATGGCCTTAACCGCAATCGGTAACGAGATAACCAATTCTCTATCAGTTTCAATGCTTTCTGCATGCATAATAGAGGACTCTGAATCATATTGCTCTGATTCAAAAGATGTTTCCCTCGATCTTTTTTCAAAAGAATTTTTAAAATTTTATGAACTTAAAAATGTTTTAGCCGGAGAAAATTCTACATTGAAAGTGCGGATTTCAGTTTTGACCAATGAGATTGAAAAGTCTTGGTCTGCCAGCGAGGAACTGGCCAAACTTAGGAAAGAACACTCCAATCTTTTAAATGATTTTGAACATCTTAAAATGGATTCTGATTCCTTGAAGAAGAAAAAAACCTTGAGCAGGAACCTTGTAAATGTTCCTTTGTGAAAGTTTCAACAGAACTTGAAGAAGTGCTCTTTATTCAAGAGACTCCAAGGATAAAACAAGTCTAGATTTTAAAGAAAATGATTTGAGCAATTATGCATCTTCTTCAAGTGCTGACATAGGCAAAAAGAAAATTAGCTTTGTAAAGGAAAGTACATGCGACCAATCAAGAATGATGGGCAATGGGGTAGCCGAAAATTTCTCAGCTTTTACTAAATGTTGAATTGCCAACAACCCCAAACTGATCAAGAGGCTGATGCTTCGGAAAACGTTGGTGAAATAGTAAAAATCCCAACCTAAGCGCTAGACAGTTTCAAGGCGAAATGAAAGTCCTGAAATCCTCGTGTTTAATTGGTTTGATAAGTAATTAGCAACTGGGCCGCCTAGACACTAATGTAGGTGGCTAATCAAGTGGAATAAGCGCTATTTCATGTTTTAGCGATTAATTTTTTATATTTTCTGAAAAAATATAATAAATATGTATTATAAACACTAAATATAATAGATTAACTTACTGTTTTATTAGCGCCTGATAATTTTTATAACTATGACAAGTAAATTAGTATAGAAACGAAAATGGAGGAGAGTAAATTTGCTATATTTTTTTCAACTCAGGGTGACTGAGAATTAGAATGTATACTTGAAGGGGTGGAAAACTGAAATTAAGCGAGAGATATATCTGCTGGAGACTTCCCTACAGTCGATACAGTGCACTCTCTCCCGATGGACGTCCTCTTCAACACAATCAACGTCCGAGATCTTCTCTCCTCGCTGGAATCCCCTTCCTCGCCGTTATCGGCGCCGGATCTCCGCCTGCTCATCTCCCGCCTCGACGCCCACTCCCTCCGGATCAAGTCCACCGTCCAATCTTACCTCCTCTCCCACCATTCCGACTTCTCCGCTCTCTTCTCCCGCTGCTCCGACGTCGTTTCCAAGTCGGAGGATCTCTCCGGAGACGTAAGCGCTCTGCTGAGACTCGTTTGCGATCAGCCGATCGAGGAGGATGTGGGGAGAATCGTTAGGGAGATTGTGGAGAATAGGCGGGAGGCGCGGGAGAAGAAGGAAATCCTAGGATATCTGAGTGTGATTTTGGAGTTGGATGAGAAGCTGTTGTTGGTTAGGGAGGATTTGAAGAATGGGAGGGTGGTGGAGGCGGCTGAGGGGCTGAGAGAATTGAAGGAAGCTCTTGGAGTGAAGGGCATTGGTGATGCTGGGACGGCGGCGGAAGGCGAGCCTGCGGTTTACGCGATTCTCCGAAAGCAGTGGTCCGACTGCTTTGAGGAGGTGAGTTGAAGTTTATTTTTTAAGGAAATCGAATTGCAGAGAGTAATTGAATTTGTCTGAGGCATTGATAACAACTTGTTAGCAAATGTTTCTGTACAGGGAACTGTAATGTTTTCCCTTTTACTTTGGGACAATTCCACTTAATATTGCTCTGCATTAGTTATATTGTGTAAAACCTTTTAAAGGTACGATTGTAAGTTATTTCATCTCAAATTTGATTTATCTGTAACTTGAGAGCTTTATCGTTGATATTTTCATAATATGACTGGTTCTTTTTCATATTCTTTTCATCATTGTTTAATCTTAGTTGACTTAGATGTTTCGTGTATGGGCAAATGAAACCAGGGTTCCATCGCTTGTACCAGAACTACTCCTGTTGAACTTAAAATAGGTTCATATTTGTGATTATTATGTTTTGAGTTGACAGAATGTGTACCCCTGTATATCTAGGTTTTTCATTGCTAGCGGCACATTTGAAATTTTTTACATTTTCTTATTCATTATGAGTTTGAAATGGTGATTTTATCCATTTATGATTTGTTTTTACAGCCATTCAATTTGAATGTAGATTCAAGAGCTACTTGTGAGGTTTATGGAGAACGCTGTGTGGTATGAGCAGCATGACAATGCACTTCATGTAAAGCATCAGATAACCATCGATGGAGTTAATGGTTTAGAGCTGTCCACTGTAATGAATGCTATGGATGTAAGTAAATATTTACCTGGTTTCAATTTGAACTTCATCCTGAATTTGTCAAACATTCTCTGTTTCATTTCTCATCGACAATTTTCTCCGCAAATATGAAAGTCTGTGTGATGTTTATGTAGGTTGCGGGGGTTCTTGATTATGGGCTTGGTAAAATCGCAGATTTAATCAGCAAATACATATTTACTCCAGTAGTGAGTTGTAGAGCAATCCCTACAGTTGAAGGAGAAATCGACCAGGATGTGGAACATGTAACAGAAGCAGTTCTCAAGATGGTCCCATCTGTTGCGCCTGAGGTAAAAATTAGAAATATTACAACCAAAATTAATTTTCTTTAGTTATACATTTATATAATTATTATTTACTGAGTGAGATTTATGCTAGTAGTTTTAAAAAATTTATAGTAAACAGTCCATTAAATAATCCTCATATTCCAGGGCAACATGATGGATGGTGAAATTATGTACTCCAACATCGTTCAGACTATTGAATTTATCAACAAATTTTTATGCTTCGAAAATGGCTCTTGGATGTGTTCTTTTGGAAGATTGACTTGGCCAAGGATGTCAGATATGATTATTTCAAATTTTCTCGACAAGGTTTGTGTTTATTGTGTATTAATTTACTAGTAGTACACCTCTAAGAAAATTTGTTAAAAAAGATTTGTGGTTTTGTTAAAAGTTGTTTCCCATTGTTAGAGGTTAGAAAACCTCAAAAGCCCCTGTCCAAATTATATTTAATTAGTGGCCCTGCACCCAATGAATCAACTTACTCGTTTGCATTTATCTAAATTTTAAATGCATAACTATATGTCTCTTAGTTGGTATATCCCATCAATTATGCATAATGCTTCTCTTTGTTGAGCCTAGCAGATATCATTTTTGTGGATGTAAAGTTTCATTTTAACTAGCACAATGTTTGCATTTTTCTCCAAATATCTCCTAACATTTTATGTGAAGCAACCTATTCAGGGACAGTAATATCCTTTTTATTCTTATATAGTTTATATAGTGAAACAACGTCCCCAGACCTCTTTCTCCCTGGAGAACAAATTATATCCCCTTGCCAATTGGGTATATTTAGTTGTTTTTCCTATATTCGTGGACTTTGATAGGTTATCTTTCTGGTCTTTCGACCAGCTTATATACCTACTTTGAGAAAGCATGTGCTGGGTGGATGAAGTCTCCGCATGAGAAAATTTTCCTAATTGACGTCATCTCATTTTCCAAATGGGCCTTCTCACACACTGAAGTCAATGAAGATTATGAAATAGAAGTGATTAGATTAATGGGCTGCAGAGATTCAAAAGTTGAGTTTGATGGCTGACTTGCCGGTTTTCAATAGCAAACATGATTGGTTGACTTGTCTTGAATTGAAATATGGATTACTTTCTGAATTTAGTGTGAGAGTTTTAGAACCATGAAGCTGTCAATTGCTTGACAATAGATTTGAGTTTTAGGGCTTTTAAGATTGTTGTTTCAGAACCACTTTGGAAAAATGTCTCCAGAAATTTCAAACTTAACACATTCCCTGATCAAGATTTTGAAACTCAGTTGTGGTGTGGGCCGTGAGAATGCCAAATCTAGCCTTCCTTGTAGGAACTACTGTCTTACTTTTTGGATGCGCTGATAATGGACAATGACAAGAAAAATTAAGTTTTTATTTAAGCTATGCAATTATAACTGAACAGAACATGGTTTTAAAATTTGTGAATTTAAAAATCTACAATATCCCGCCATCTGGTTTTAGGTTGTACCTGATGATGCTTCCAAGCTGGTGGAGTTTCAGCATATTAGGAAACTTACTATTGATTTTGAGACAGCTTTGGAGGACTTTAAGTTCATATCTCCATCGAACACAAAGGACCATAAGCTGAGTAGTTTTGCTGACAATGTTGAAGTGCACTTTGCATCAAGAAAGAAAGTTCAAATTTTGGCTAGGGCCAGAAACATGCTTCTGCAGTCTGATTTCAGCCTTCCTCAAGTGAGTTAACATATGTAATCTTGTCTCAGTTTCTTGCTTTCGTCTAGCTGATTCCGTTGATGTATTTGCATACAGGACTATATTACAAGAACTTTGGGGATAAATAAGGAAGAGTTTGCCGACTCCAATCATGTTGTTTTACTGTTTTCATCTGAGAAATGTGTGGTGTCTGAATCAGCTGAACAACTCATGGAGCTTGTGCATCAAACCCTGAAGGTTAGATTGTGTGCAATCCCATTGTGTGCTTTCTGTATTTGTTTCAGTTTGTTAATAAATTTTACTCATAATATTATATTTTGCCCATAATTTTCCCAACCATATATTTTCGTTTAAGTAGAACTCCCCCCCCCCCCAAAAAAAAAATGGAGGTGGGGCCGTTGAGGGGAGGAGGTAAGGTTTCCTAAAATGTGTTGTTAAGGATTCAGATACGAACTCTTTAGTTTGTTGATATTTTAGAGTTAGAGAATGCCATCCAACTCTTCTAATGCAGAGTCAACACTTTGGGAGCATTCATTATCCTGGGTCATAACAATTTGAAAGACCTTTAACCCATAAGTGCATTGATTGCTGTTAATGCTCGAGTCCTGTTGCATTTTTGACAAATGTTCAAAATCTCTGTTTCACTAAGCATGGATTTTCCAGACCAAGCATTTTAAATCTTTATACATACAATTTTTCCTTTGGCACAGATTGCTCTCTAAGTTACCCAGTCCTTGCTTTCCACATAAAAAATTATTTTTACTGTAAGGATCTTTTATGTTACCCAGTCCTTAATTTCTAAAGAATTTTTTTTATAAATTATCAAGTGATTTGTGTGCATGATTTCTCTTGCTCACATTCCTATGGTAACATGATTGAGGAAGGTCTGTTATTTAGTTGATTATTCATGAAATGGTGAGATGAGGTTCTAAAGATTCAACAAATTTAGGATTCTGGTTGCTTTTTTCTTTCCTCTGTAAAATGGTGAAAGAAGATGATTGGGTATATCGTGTATTAACTGTGACTTTGTTCCCATACATTTTTGTGAATGTGCTTCTGATTGGACTGATGATTGCAGGATGTGTGCTTATTACCTCCAAAAGTGGGTTTGGAATTCTACCATGCTGCTAGAAATGCTCTAGTTCTTTATGAAGCGATCATCCCAGTAAAGGTTAGTACAGAAGGCATATAGGTTGTGGTTGACAATAATAAATTACTCTGTTATTTTGCTTTAGAGTCATGGTGAATAGTTTCCATTTGATCATATTCAAAGTTCACAACAAATATGTTTTAGTATATTAATGTTATGGCACGTCTCCTTTTTTACTGAATATTTATGTAATGACATGTTTCCTTTTTCTTTTGAAGCTTCAAAGGCAGCTTGATTCCATAAACCAGGCGGCCGTCCTCATGCACAATGACTGTCTTTACCTATCTCACGAGATTCTTGGGCTTGCATTTCAGGTAGGCATTGCTTTCCATATCATTGGCAACGTCTGCAAAATAACTTTTATTCTTGTCCAGACACTTCTGAGGCTGTCTATGAAAGATTGATTGTTCATGTTATTCCAGAAGCTGAATGTTTCATAGTATATTTGGAATTATTAATTTTCTGTCAGTAATGAATTAAGTTGTCTGTGACCTAAACTTGATTTTATCTATCTTTTTTTTTACCATTGAGCCTCAACTGAACATATATCCTGGTTTCGGAAACTGATCCTTTTTTTTTTCCACTTTTTGTTGTTTGGGGGAGGAGATGATTGTATAATTGAAACTTTTGTAGTCATTAGTACTAAAAAAAATGATGGTCGCTTTCTCAGTAATGCAAAATAAATAAAATTCTGTTTTCTTTATTTAGTGTAATTGCTGAAAAATGTTTTATAGAATGAAATGAATATTTAAGAAATTTTGGTACAGATAGATGTAGTACTTTGTGAAGTTACCTTGAAGCATCATTAATACAAAGATGGAGTTATATTTAATTTCGAATTGAATTTTGTATCTATCATTTCAAACTAATCGCTTTTCTTCCTTATTCACTATTTCATATTCTGTATATTGAGATATTTGTTTAACATCAAATCTTAGTAGCTAACAAAGTATCGGCTTGCAACGTCTTTCATAAGTTGAGAGTTATAATTCTAGGGCATATGATTTAGTTGGTTTTGATAGATTCAAAGATCAACTCACCCTACAACTGGACAACTTTTATGGAGTAATGGATATTGAAGATGGTGAACATCCAAATTAGCAACCGCTGATCGGAGAAAATGTAGCTGCAGAAGCAGTTTTTAGAAACCAAACCAAAAACCCTAAAATTAATCGTGCTTGATGTGGGATAATATTAGGATTGGTGAACGCTAGAAAGTCTCTTAGTGAGTGAGGACAAACCACTTTGGAAAGACTTGTGTTGGTTTGTATGGTTAGTTGTCAGTTTAGATGCCAGGTTGTTACAGCGCAAAGCCAAGACCTCTTGCAGTATGCACGAAGCTGGTGGACCAATTGATAGAAGTGAAAAACTAATGCACAGATTTACACGAAAAAGAGGAAAGAAACCTGAACTGTTTAATAGTCACAAGAAATAAGAACCCTAAATGCAGTACAGAATCCCTCAAGCATGGACACTTCCTAGAAGCATGGTTAATATGAGAAACAAAGGGCCCTTAATTAAAAAAACTGCAAATGACAGAAACCCTGATGTGGTTGCAGCCCATGCAAAGCCTGCAGGCCCATGATCCTTATTTAAATGAAAAGATTACATGTAGCTCTTGGTTGACTTTTAGCCCGAGGAGGGAATGAAATATGAATGAACCGTATTCACACAGAAAGAAAGGAATTTGAGCTCTACTGGAATGATATTGTATAGTTGAATTAGGCTTAATGGAGTGGATAGGTATTTATTACTTATGCCAACAGGCTTTATATTTTTTTTAGAGTATCTCATGAAAACCCCAAAGTCAAGCATGTTTTACTAATGTTTCTCATGAAGCTTGCGAGCGAGGACAAGCACACTTGAAAGGTTTATGTTCGTTTGTTAGATCATATGTAAATACGTATGTCAAGTTACATTCGTAATTGAATACAATTGTCTTTCTTTAAGTAACTAGTTTAGTGATATGTGGAAGATGACTTGGAATACTTGTTAATACCAAGAAGTATGCAGCCTTTTATTCACGGTAATTGATTCCCTTACTCTAATATTGCAGTATCGACCATACTTTCCTAGTTCTGTGAAGGAAACTGCTGTATTTATTGATTTGGCTCCAAAGTTTCAACTAATGGCTGAAGAGGTTTTGCAGCGTCAAATTCAACTTGTTATGTCCAACTTGCATCAGGTAGCTTTGCGGAATGAGAAATAATTATACGTGAATTTTCATTTTATCTTTGCATGTGTCTGTAATCTGTACAAGCCAAGTCTTTTGCGATCTGATTTTTCCATGATTTGTGATTAACTAGGCTATTGATGGAGCCAATGGATTTCAAAATACCCACCAAATTAAGCAATTTGAATCTGCCAAGTTTTGCATCGACCAGGTATTGAGTATCTTCCTGAAATGAGTAAGCTTCAATTCCTGACCCCTTGGGCTTCATTTCCTTTATATTCTTCTCCTGCTCGAATTCGTTTTGGTGAGAGGTTGCCTGGATTTGTGCCAGATAGCTTTCATAATTGAGAAAGTACACATCATCTGGGAACCTTTATTACTCCCTTCAGTCTACGAGAAGAGCATGGCTCTGATTCTAGAGGCTGTATTTTCAAGACTTGCAAAAGAGATACTTCTTATAGATGATATGGCAGCAGAAGAAACGTTGCAGGTGCAGTGCAAAAGCAGATAAATAATTACTTGTCAAATGTTACTATTATGCTGAAGCATCCCCTCACTTGCTACTTCTTAAATACAGCTCCAGAGACTTATCCATATGCTGTTCGAGCCTCTCTCTTCATTACTGGAGCCCCTGTTGGCTGTTGACGACAGAGAGAAGTCACAACAGGCTCAACAGATCCGAGATCATCTGATACTATCCATTCAGAAGCTGAGAAAGCTGGCAGGTGATTATTCTTCTATCATATAGATTTTCATTACAAGAGTTGCCGATTTCCATTTTGTAGCTGCTTTTTCTTATTATATCCTTGCTTATTTCTTTAGAACTCTTGGACATGCCTTTGAAATCTATTACTGATGCCTGGGAGAGTGGCGAACTCGCTGACTGCAACTTTTCTGCATCAGAGGTATGAGAATTCGTTACAGCACATAAATTATTTTGTAACATAACACCTGAAAGTAAAACTAATAGCTTTAGCGAAAGAATTAAAAAAGGCCCAGAAGATGAGGAAGCACAGGAAGATTGCCTGCAGAACTTAGTATACAATACAATCTCTTTTGTCTCAGGTTGAAGATTTTATTAGAGCCATCTTCGCAGATTCACCTCTGAGAAAAGAATGCCTATTCAGAATAGAAACCTCGAACTTCAGATGAAAGAAGAAATAATAGATCCAAAAGCGATGTCATCGATGAGACTCACTGTCTACAAAACTGTGGGAGTTGGAGGCTTGCTCTACCAACACAATGGAAACTGTGACAGCAATTTTGGCAGTGGTTTATTAGTGAGTTAACTGATTATATACAACACTACTATGAACCTCTGCTTGTCCTGTTCATTTCTGACTAGCTTATTTACTGGTAGAACAATTTATTTAGGAACGTCACGTATAGGATCAGTTGTTTCTTTTCTTTCTTTCTTTTTTAGGGTCGTACGTTTGTTGATCTTGTAGATTCTATACTTGTGAATTAATACGAAGAATAGAATAGATCTTGTAGATGTTACACATCTGAGCTTAGTTGGATATTTTTATTTATCAAAATTCTCTCTCTCTCTCTCTCTCTCTCTATATATATATATATATTTATGAATATGGTGGCAATGCAACCCGATCAGGATATGAATCAGAAGTAACCAACTCATTCTTTCAACTAGCAGGAAAGATTGCTATCATTTATATTTTCCACAAGTAGACTCCAACTCTGACGTGGTTTTGAAGATTAGGCTGTTTAGCAGCAGCAGGTAAGTTTAGTTATAATCGTATGAGATGGAACCATTTCTTCTAGCTGTTGTCAATCTAGTTACTTGTCAGAAGATTTAAGGATCTTTTTGTTGCCTGTAAGGGCTTCTTCTCTGCTACTGATATTATAAGAGCAAGGTACTTATTTCTGCCCTTTGCCTTCATGTCCAACATATGCCCACTGAGTTATTTATTCAGAGCCAAACAGGTGATTTTCAGAGAGAGTGACTCTGCTAGTGAGTTGAGGAGGTGCAGCATTTACTTGAAGGTGCTCCAAAGCAAAAGATGGGATTGCTAATGCTGATAAATATAGTGGCAAATCCTTGCACTTACGGTTAGGAATTTGGCACTCAATTCTCAGCAACCGCTTAGAATCAATTGGTTTAGATTATGGCAGATATCTGAAGAGAATGATGCCATTTAATTTAACCAACCTTTTCTGCATCACAGTCTATTTCTGAAGCAGTGTCCACACCTACAAAGATTAAGGATAAGACTTGAAATATATGTGTAGGTAAAGGAAACGGCTAATTAATAACAGGTGGTTGGTTACATAAAAAATGGTGATTTACCTCAGAGATTTGCATCTAGTATCACAGCTACAATCTTCATCCTTTCAATGATTTTCTGAAGTAAATAATCAGATATTTGACGATTTTGATTACAGTTTGACATCTAAACTCAAAAACTTGAACCCTTAGAATAAAGTAAACAAACATATTAAGTATCCAACTTACCAAGGAGTAAAAAACTCCACAATCCAAAATTCTTAACTTTTGATTACTAATTCATCAAAATTATGAGAATTTTAGTTCTACTGATGCACCGATGTTTGATTTCTGACCATAGTTGTAAAAATTACTAGGCGTTCGGATAGGATTTAGCGCGTACATGATCTAGGCGGGGGCTTAGGCGTTTTCTATGCCGTAGTTAATCGATAAACTAAATTTTTATATTGAATATTTATAATATATTTATTAATAAATAAAAATTATATTGATTTTAATTATTTTTTAAAAAATATAAAAATCAACCGTCTGAATCAATTTGTCAACATTTAGGTATTGTTTACTCGCCAAACCACCTACATACGAGAATCAAACATCCCAGGCTCCCTGATAATCTACAGGGGCTTTACCTGGTGCAAATACTTTGATGGAAGGAACATATAATTCCATATTCCTACAAAAGTACATGTACTAAATTTATAAAATACATCTCATGTGAAAATACAAAAACTTGGGAAGAAACATTGTACTTTGGCTTTTAAATTTGTTAGATGTATCTTATCTTGTGCACCCACAAATAAAAAATAAATATAAAAAAAGCCAAAGAAAATAAGTTAGCTGGGATGGACAGAATTTTCCTCTCACTCCATTATCTATAAGCATAAAATGCACCATTTCAATGTAAATATTGGATCTGTATGCACAAAATATTACCATATCTCTGGTCATATTTGTTAAGAGGCAGAATTCGGAGTTAACAGTTGATAGTGGACTTCGACCGTTGTTAGTGTATCATCGGCGAAGACGTGATGAACCTACTTCCATAAGTGCTGGAGTTATTTAATTAAATTTGAATTTAGTTATTTAATTTTTTGAATTTTGATTATTTAATTTCCTTGTTTAGTTGGATTATTTTGGATATTGTTGTGGAGTATTTGTATCCCTTCATTAGGGTTCATTGAGATTAAGAAATAAAATATTTTCTTTGGGCATAATTACGCTGTGGGCACGTTTGACGTGTTTGGCTTCACTGTTGATATCAATTTGGTCCGACCTGCCCGTTCGCAAGGTGAGCGGTTGGAGAAGTTAGAGGCTGACCAGGTTGTCATCCGTGAGAGGCTGGATGAACAGAGTGAGAAACCAGATGTGCAAGGAGTGAAACTTTCAGAGATAGTCGCGTCGCTATCATCCTTAACAGCGATGATGACGCTAGTGTCGTAGCAGCAGGGCGCGGCCGGGGCTGAGTCTTCAGCCACCGGCGGTGGCCATAGGAAAGGTGCAGGCGACTGGGCTAGACGCTGCAGGTGTGGCTGGGCTGGGCACGACTTCCTGCGTTCAACGGCGATGACCCAATCGGTTGGGTGGCTCGTGCGACGCAGTAATTTGAACTGCACAGCACTCCACCGGAGAAGAAGGTTGCAGCCGTGGTTGCAATGGAAGATGCGGCTCTTTACTGGGTAACGTGGTTGCGAGGTCGGAAACCCAATCTGACGTGGGACGAGTTACGTTTTGATTCACGCTTCCGGGGTAATCAGTACGAGCGTTTCTGCGGTGAAACAGACAGGCTCAGTGGACGACTACATATCCTTATTTGTTCAATTAGCTAGCCAAGTGACTGGATTGGAAGAAGAACACTATTTGGGATATTTTATGAGTTGTCTGAAAGGCACAATTCGCACTCAACTGCGCGTGCAGCGCCCCAAGGACTTAGAATCCACTATGGAATTGGCCTGTGACATAGAGGATAGCCAGTCCTCACAGTTTGGTGGCAAGGAGGCCCGAGTGGTGGTTGGTCTGGAGCGCGAGGAAGTCAGGGGCCCAGGGTGTTTGGAGGAAGCGTGGCAGCGGCTAGTGTAGGAGTGGTTGGTCTGGTAGTGGTAGTTGTCAATGTCTACTAACTCACTCGTCCAGGCCTCTACTTTCTTCGGCTTCTCAAAATTTGGAGTGTAGCTACACCATGCAGCCTCCTGTCTAAAAGTTGGGAGTTTTATAGCCTTAAAGATAGAAACACTTAACTTTTTATTTGCACAAAATATTATTGTTTTCTTGAGGTTTCCACTATGAGCATTTCGTATATTTGACTTGGTATATTTTAATGTGACTTGGTATATTTTAAACTAATACAAGTAAATATTATTATAGTCACATAAAGGAGAAATGTTAGATTAAACTAAAAGTAATAGATAAAAGTAAAATTCATAATTTCCCCTAATAATAATAATAAGTGTTTTTTTTTAATAAACCAAATCAATCATCCTTTTTCTACCTACAAATAATTATATAAATCTACATATACATATCCAAAAATGAACGATAAACAGTTGCACAGAAATGAAATTTACCATAAAGCATACACAAATAGCCCCAAAAAAAAATCGAGTGCTACATTGTGATGGAGAAATGTACCTAAATAGCAATCAACAAATAAAGTTACGAATTTATGGCAAAGAAGAGGTGAGCCAAAAGGTGTGATTGCTAATCAAGTTAGATGAAAAAGCTTCAGCCTACTATGTAACAAAATCTCACCCCCTTCAATTGCCACAAGAGAAGTTGGCATAGCGTTCACCTAGTTTCAGGGTTCTCCCACTGTCCGTGATCATCGAAAAAGCACCGACTATCTACTGCTAATTTACGAGTTTTCCAGCAGCAACTGCAATCAGAGAAAGCTTCATTGCTTCAACAAAAGAACATAGATCCAGCAACATCCTTGTGGAGCCTGGGGAGCGCAGGAACGGGGATGCTTTCTGTTGTTGTCATGCTATTCTGTCCAGACGACGTTTCAGAGGCGTCCTCAAATTTTATGAACTGTCCCATCTGCTGGGCGGCAAGATGTGCATAACAAACCGGTGCAACTGAAATGCATAAAACGACTATCAGTGTTGTTTTTCGAAATGAACTTCCGAGTGATTTTGAGAAGTTATGGTGAGGGAGATGATGATACCTATAGAGACAGCAGATGTACTTCTCTGGTACCTGGAGAAGATTAGAAGGCCAAGAGGAACACAACATATTTAGGTAACCCGTCTTCACTAAGAGATGAGAAAACAGTGAAAGCACAAAAACTTACACATATGATAGTGAATGGATCAGATTCTGCAGTTCATCCGGGGAGAAGCCGATCTCATCAAGCAAGACATGATAATGGGCAGGTCGAGAAGTTCCCTGACATATAAAATCGTATGTTGCTGAAAATATGGCGTATCCTAGATACAGTAATAAGGTTAATGTAATAGCAAAAAGACCACTTGAAAGGCGTCAAGCTGTCAACTCGGACGAACGGAAAGAGTAAACCTCAATCACTAAAGACAACTTAGTACATTTATCAACAAAGTATTTACACAAAAACAATCAAAAACTTATTCAAAATAGTTTATATCTTACTATCAAACCCGCCTGTGAGCACATGTAAAAATCATAATTTCTAGGATGAACGATCTTTGTATCCACAACAGTACCTGCAAGAAAGAGAAAGCATGTGCATTTTATCATCTTACAAAACCATGAAACGGAATCATAGTACATCAATCAGAACAGACAGACCGCATGGTACATTTTCCGGCGCAGAAGCTTGAAATAGTTTGGTGTGATGATTCTTTTGGGCCACTATCAGTGTAAATCTTGGAATGTCAGACTCGCCAAGATGTTGATAAGCCTGATATAGTAAGAATTTAGTAATTCAAGCAATCAAATCAGTATGGAAAGCTCAGCATAGGGATGAAATCTATCTCAACGTGTGATTGAAATAAAAGCACCGGAATTAAGAGCATTTTCAGTGCAGCAAAGAACTCATTATATTGTGAACTATGCTCTAATTATGGCTTTTATATGTTACTTTGTTAACTAATCTCCTCCTAAACTATCTTGAAACACATAAAATTTGCCAATAAAAGCAGAAAATTCTTTCCTAGCTTAGAGAAAGAAATTATTTTAGTTTTCCAAGTTTCCTGGATGTTTTCTCAGCATGTTTTCTTCACTTTTCTTGTGATTCGTATGTCACACCAGCACATCAAAGTCATGACAGGACTCTTCCTGAATTGGAACCAAAAATCCAGTATGTCCAAGAGAAATAGAATTCGAAGCAAAAGCAGAAGTTCAATATGCTCTCTGGAAATCAAAGAAGAAATATACCTTGATCATTTGATCAAGCTCAATGTTTAAAACCTGAGCAAACTGGGTCTCGCTGACTCCATCCCTGAGAGAAAGTGAATATCCATCAGCAAAAAAGTATATAGGATTGTAAAGATGCACTGAGATTTACAAATCTTAAAACTTGATCATCTGATTATTAATCAATTTTGCTTCTACCATCATTTTATGGAATAGATCATGATTTACCAGTTTCAAGTTGCATCATATTAACATGAGCAAATGAAAATAAATAAACTATACCGTTCATAGAATTACAAGATAAGTCTCAAATTTATAGCATAACAAATCAATATCAAGTGTCGAATTGCCAAGATCCACACATAAAGTTCTATATAAATAAATGAAAATTCAAAATATAAAATAAGGTTAAAACAATTGAGGAACAGAAATCAAGAAAAAACATTGGTTACATTAAGAATAATGATTAAGCTGCAAAACCAGATTGCAAGAAATGCTTTCTGGAGCTTTTCATTTAATTGGATTATTAACGATCTGCAAGCTGATCATGACCACATATATTGTACCATACAGGTTGTTATTATTCATCTAATATTTCTTTGGTCCTTTAACAAAAGATTAATTGCCAGGTCAGAAATATCCATCCACCAAAACAACATGATTGTTAAATAAATCCAATCTGCAACAGAGATTTCAGAAAAACATTGATAGTTTACATCATGATCAAGTAAAAGCAAAGACAAGTTTCATTGCATCCAGCCTTACCTGAAAACAACAATTTGAGATGGTTTGCGCCCATTACTCGTTTGATAGAAATCCACAAGCAGCTCCCTGAAGCAAATAGTGAAGGCCTTCAACATTTTGCATAACTACAAGTAAGAAACTATAATGCTGGGCAATTAATTGAAATTTTCTTCCAATAATGCACCTCATAATACCGTCATCCTGCCCATTTGCTAGTGGCTTGAACAAAGATTCAATCATCTCAACCTTTGCAGATTGAGATCGTACAGCTGCTCTGTATCTTGATATCAATGGCCAACTTCGTGATCCAACAACCTTATTGTGATAAAATAAAATTAAAAAATCAAAAAGCATCAAAGTGTTAAGCATACACAAATCAAGCACAACACAATACTGTACAAAGTCGAACAGGCAAAAGAATTACAGCAGCAATTGATGGAGCATCAGATCGACCAGGAGAACCATGTGAGACATCCATTCCCATGATCATGGTTGGCTGGTCCGTAACAAGTGGAATACGATTGGAATGCTCTATTGCCAACAACGAGTTGATTCCCCCTAGCTATAAATAAAATGGAAAAACTTCACAACAAAGTCGTGGCTTCGTGGGGCATAAGATATGGCAAGATATTAAATTCTGCAGTTTTATTGTCTTAATAGTTAATACCTTGGAATTTATTTTGAGAAGCACATTTGTTAGGTACTGGTCATTGATCTTGGTAGGGGAAATGCATTGTGTGGCAATACCCAAGTTACTCAAACATTTTTTCTTCCAAGGTCCTATGCATTTAAACAAAGTTTATCTACTATAGCTAACAACTTAGTAATAAACTCTATATCGTGGAAATAAGAACTGCATATAACTACCATAAATATCACAATTTTTCCGATCTGGTAAAACGCAAAGAAGAAATTCAGGAGGGCCGGGTAGCTTAGCCATAATATGCTCAAACATCTTCTCTACACGTATGACAGGGCTAGCCCTTCTGCACTGGGGATCTTCCTCAACAATTGTATACGGACGTTCAATTTCCTATCAAACCAAAATGATGAGATTGAGCTTGCATACATAAACACAACAAGGGAGAAGGAAAATAATACACCATACAATGCCTTTATTCCTTGCACAGTTGATCAGCTCCCGTGAAAGATGACTTGAATCACAACGGGCAGAGAAATTGACAAGTGCCCATTCTTGTATATGCTGGGGCTTCAGAAGTTTCTTTAAAAGATCAAACTCGGAGAATTAGTAGTGAGTTAATTGTATTCACGTACCTTAAAAAGAACCAAATTTTGAAATTACATGATCCAGTGCAAAAAACAGAATTATGCGATTTATGCACCCTCAGTTGTTTCCTGCCCATAAGCAAGGTTATCAAATAACGCCCAAATATTCTACCTTTTTATTAAAATTCCACCGGCCATTTCGAGGTACAAAGTCTTCACTATTTCCAACCTTCAACTGTAAGTCAAAGAGCACCAGAGTCATTGTTAATACACAACCAATCATTATAAGACAAAAATTACCATTGGTGCATCAAGGACCCTTCCATCTATACGAGTAAGCTGCTTATCAATTGATATACCACAAGAGACGAGAAGTGGGTCTTCATCATAGTTGTAGTTTTTCACAGCCTGAAGGATTCAGGTAAAAAAAAGAAATGAAACCACCATGCTATAGAAGAAAGAAAAAAAATAATGCATAAGTAGAAAATTTACATCTGTTACAACTCGAATTCTTTCTGGAGGCTTCTGCCTTGATTTTTCAACTAAAGCTGATCTCTGAGTTACTGATAACGCCCTTGTGTATCTCTGAAGAGAGACTAGAGAACATAGCTAGAAAACCCGAAGAGAAGCAAGGACTAAGTTTCTTGAATGAGAAGATATAGATTCCATAAGAGAACAAGAGAGAAATTGTGCACCTCTAATGGCAGATAGATTGGCCTTTTTGGTTTACCAACATCAAGGCATGGCATGTACGATGAAGATTTAAGTTCAATATTACGATGTTTGACAAAATAGTCATAAACAGTAACTTCAAAGGTTTCATCACTGCCTCCAGTGCTGCTGCCACTTTTTACTTTTAAGGAAAAACTGAAATTACAAATAACTGTCAAGTATTTACGTAAAGAAGGAAGATAAAACTCAGGTAGATAATTACCAACTTACAACTGCTGATTGCAAGGTTTCTCGCTCAAACCTATAATCTTGAACTCATTATTACTATGTATAGCCTTAACCTTCATATTCTTCAGCATCTTTTTGGCCTGTGTTTCAATCCCATCTTGTGAACAAGGAGATAAAAACATTGAGACAAAAGCTACAATATGCAGTAGAAGTTTATACCTTTAACCAGTCAATGAAGCGAGGGTCCTTAACATTCTGGTTAGCAAGAAGAAAATCCACAACAGGTCCTGGTTTCAATATCATCGTAGTAGATACATCTAAACAGGAAAGTTAGGGCATTAGTTGTCACGAAGCGTGGCCGCATAGCATGGAAAAAAGCGAGCATAGGAAGAAAACGCAAGTTGAGTTGATACCCATATTTAGAGATAAACCATCAAGTGTTGGACGAAAGCTGGAATGGAGTCCTCGTATGCCTGTCACACCTCCGCCAACATCAGTGAACATCCTTGAGTCATCATGAAAAAATGATTGTCGAACCAAAAGACACCCACTGCATGCAATTTCACCATTTAGGAATTTGTCAACAACTTAATAAGTACAGTCCACAAGGTAGTGTAGTTTACCGTTTAGCTGCTTGTTGCCTTAGAATGATGTTTAAAACTCGCAGAGCATCTTGAACATATTCTGTTTCAGTTCCTTGAAGAGCAAGAGATAAGGATTTCAAGGGAATTTTAGCCACATAGCTGATCTCTACCTTGAACGTTCTTGACTGTAGAGTGTGCTTTGACCTTTTAATGGACTCATTCAAGCTCCCATTAGTGGAGGGGTTCCCACTACTACATAGTATACAAATCCAACTAAGTTCAGGAAATGCCAAAGAAATGGAGAAGACAAGGCATACACGCAAATCACCTCTTGGCAGTAAACTCCTCAAGAATGACAGAAAACTCAAAATTGTTCTGCGGTAAGGGCCCTACTGTAAACAAACTCTTCTCCCCGTCATATGCAAATCTCTTCTCAGCCAGTTCAGAAGAGTATGTTTGGTAAAGTTTATCAATAACTTTCCTCCCGATTACCTTGCCGTCAACAGCCGTATTTCCCTCAGAACTAATAGAAACCTGCATTATTAATGCTTATGTTACATGTATACTATATATTGTATAAATGCAAAAAAAAAAAAAAAAAAAAAAACCAAGGGCTTTGTACTTTACACTGTATTGGTAAAAAAATTCATCATGCTTTTGGATGGAAACTTTGAAGTGATTTGCAGTCAAGGAGACACGTCTACCAGAAGTCCCAAATCCAGGTCGTTTCATTATAGACCTCTCAGGAAGGTCCACTCCTTCCTTCAAATTTTGAGGTATCGTGGGTGGTGGAGGAGAATTCTCCATTTCTACTTTGAATTACTAGACGAAATAATTGCACAGAATGATAAGTGGAACAAATCATTCACAGAATAAAAAACAAAAGAGATAACAGGTTGAGAAAAAACTTAGTCAAACTTTAAACAAACAATTAAGGTTACAAATTACCATATTATAGCAGTACTACTGCATTACCAGAACTAGTACAGAAGCAACCTGGCCAATGAAGCATCTGACTAAAAAGTTTTAGAGTAAAACGAAGGTATGCTGATTAAGCTGGACGAGAAGAAATATCTATGGGATTGCTTTACCAAGATTCAATCTAAAACAAAAACAATTTTGGGTAAAGCCTGAGTTCATAATGAAGTCTGTCCATAATGTTGAAATAAGTTTAACTGTGAGCAGGGAATGCAACCAGAGTCCCTAACCAAACTAAAAAGGTGAAAAAAATCATTTCATTACATCAATCGAATCTTAGGAGGCTACTAATGTAAAAAGAGACAGTAAATTAGTCTTCTCATCAACAATCATGAGATGCATGCCATAGACATCAAGAAAGATCAAACTGACTTTAGGCAAGCACCAAAAGAGGAGAATAAGTGAGTCAAAGCAATTCAAAAATTCAATTATTCATAATTCAAAATGTATATGGATCAAACATATTAAGCGTACTCTGGCCAGGGTTAGGGTTTTACAGTTCAAGGATAAGAGAATTCATTGAAAAAAATATAAATAAAAGAGAGATACCAAAACTAGCTAAGTAAACAAATGACTATATAAATAGTGCAAATTAATAATTGCACGTCGAACAAAAATTGGAAATTGCATCCAAATAGAACATATCAAGCAGGATGTAAATTCAGAAAACTCCCACCTAACCTCAATTCTGAAACAAAAAGAAATGCATTTATAAAATATGCAAATTATCATAATCCCCATTCACAAGCGGTAAAACAGAATCAAACCAAACTACACCAAAACATAGAAACTCCCTCCATTTAAACAAAAAATAAAACACGCCGGACATATTTAGGTCGAGCCTATCACACAAGACAGGCTTGCTTAGTGCCGTTTTCCTGGTTTGATAGCTACTTCACGCAAGCAAAGTTAAACAAGAGCGTCCAATTTCAGGTTTCTCTTCATCAAATAGTAAAATTATGAAATGAATCAAAACATGCAAACACAAAGATCAAATAGTCGTAAAAAAATAAAAAAAAAACACTGATCTTGCAGACACATATAATTCAGAAGAATATGTGGATTAGCATAAATAGCATTTCTAGTGGTGGGGGTTCCCGTAGAACGGCAGACTGCAGTGCATAAAAAATATGAGCAACTACAAATTCAGCAAAGCAATATAAAATCATACCAAAAAAATAAATAAATAAACCAATGCACATTTACAAACACAATCAACTCACACGCACGCGAATGCGTATACATACATTTAGCGAATAATTCCAGTAATGCCAACGTTGGGGAAAGAAAAACACACACTAGAAGAAGGCTAGAGAGAGCGCTTGACCACGGCGATGGTAAGACGAAACCGGGCAAAAATCCGCAACCCGGTAACGGAAACGAACATACTAAGGCAAACAGAGAGCGTATGCAGAGTGCGCTGAGTGATTTCTCTCTCTACCGTGCTCTCCAATCTTCTCTCTAGGAAGAGAGAGAAAATGGAGGGAAAGGAGAAGTCTGCTTTTGGGAATTTTGACTCTGCTTCGACTATATTCAACGAGAAGATACTTCTGTTGCTTCTCAGCCGTCGATCTCCATCTCAAAATAGAAGAGCCTTGTTTTTCTGAGAGATGAGTGGCGTAGGGTTTATTGCACCGCCTGCACTGTAGTTTTATCACCTTATTTATCTATATAATCTAACCTAATAATTGCAATATGGTACCAGTATTATTTTGATAAATTGCATTTATTCCCTTCAACACTTATTTTATACCTAATCTCATATTTTTATTCTTTTAATTTGTGAGACAGTTATACAATTTAATATAGAGAAATTATTAGTTTGTATCAAGAATACTTAAAATATGTTTGTTTAAATTGATCTCACCGTAAAGAATTTTTTGATTCATTCTCACACATCGAAGTTTCGGAATCGAAAAACTAACTATTTGGAAAGGTTTCAGGTTAGGCGCCTAAACAGTTTAGGTGAATTTTATCTATTAACCATACTCAAACTCATCTAATATATTTTAAATGGGAATTAATAAACCCTATTTGAAATGGGTGAACTCATTTGGGTATGGATAAAACCCGCCTAATCCGTTTAAGCATGTCTAACGCAAGTTTTTGTCTAACTATATATCTCCCATAATAAAATATTTGAAAAACGTCTTGTTTGGATTTAATTTTTTTCTAATGTTTGTTATGGTTAGGAATTTTAGTTTATTTCTTTATTTTGATAGTTTTGATGTGTCAAATCAATTAATTTTTAGTTATGTTGTATGGAATTGATCTGATGAGTCTTCAGGTGAATTAGTATAGTTCAAACTTGTAAGTCTTATATTACCTCCGTCCCGCTACAATAGGCCCTTTTCATTTTGACACATTAACTCCGGATCTAGTGTTTAGTAGCTAATTGTGGTTAATAATAAAATTGACAATCATAATTAACTTAGCTCAGAAGTTAATGTGTCAAAATGAAAAGGGCCTATTTTAGCGGGACGGGGGGAGTATATATTTATCGAGTTGTAAATGAATCATCTCGTTACTAGTTAAACCAGGAGTCAATTTTCAAAGAAGAACAAAGAAAATACTTGAAGAAACTGACTAATATCCAGCCTAAGAGAATACACGAAGTAAAATCAACTTTGACAATAAAAGTGACTGACAAAAAGACAAAATGTACTAATGATTTTTGTGTTAAAAGACAAGTTCAAAAAATCTAAGATATCAATAAGTTTGGATTCCTATGATTTTCAAAAAAGAGTCCTTCTGACCAACAAGGATGAAAGGAGATCTGCTCCCCAGTCCTGCGACATTGTTGACGTAGCAGACCTGAAAGAGAAAGTATGGTTAGTCAACTACTTCCTCAACGGCTCCTATTCCTCTTTGTGACTACAAATGCCTTCGGAGTTCACAAAGAGAAGGTTACAAAAACGAATATGAATCATGATAACTAAAGACATACGTCTTACGAATAAAAAATCTTCAAGCTCTCACAAGCTAGCTACTTCCGTGTTTTACACGAGACTCTTAACAACTAAGCTAGAGTTATTCCGGAGTTCATATATACTCTCTTTTCTAGAGTTGAATCCAATGAAGGTTTATGAGCTCCTTTCAAAAATTAAGGTTTACTTTTAAACCACATTTTCATCAAAGTTCTACGAGAAACTCAAACTCGTACCAACCGGCTGGTGGGCCTAGCAACGTGCTCATGGTAAAACCTTCACCAAATATGAAGAGTTCAGTTACAAAGTGGACTAGCTGGGTGCGCATACAACCGGAGGACATAGGAGCTTCATGCGACTGCTACATACCAATTACATCACCTTGTAATCCTGTTATAGTGATTTTCATTCGATGTAGACTGAAGAGTGGATGTAGAATCATTTGGCATCCGAACAACTGTGTATTTCTTGTGTTATTTACCACTTTTTGTTTGTATATTCCTTGCTTATTTGAAACCCAACAATGAGTAAGTTGTTGGTGTATTTCTTATATTTCTTTAAGCAATTCTCGAACCTTGAACCATTTTTTAGTGTTATAATTGACATGAGTAAGAGTTAGTTGGACCACTTTATGCTTTACAAGACTTCCGTTGCATACTAACTGGTAATTTAGGACCAAACAAGTGGTATCAGAGTTATTGGTCTACACGATTAACTATTTTGTGTCTACAAGTGGACCAGATCCATTTTTCATGATTTGAAATATTTTGTCATTTATAGAAATGGTTGTGAGCTGTTGAGGTTCGATTTTGATACAGAATCGGAGCCCCGAGAACAACAAATAATATGAATGTTATACAGAGAATTGACGAACTATGGTATTGTTACTGAGATACAAAAAATGAACAACTAATCTATTGACTACTCGATAAGTTATGAACGAAAGTGATAACGGGCTTGCAATGAGCGTATATGAGTTCCTTCTATCAAAGATGCCCCCTTTTACAATGACTTGAGGGGTTATTTATAGGGGTCGCCTTTCCCTAGGGTTTCCGCACCGTTCTCAACCGTCTGGAGTCGAGCCCACGATTATCGGGGCTGATCGTGGGAACCTGACAGTTCCGGATCCTTCGCATAATAGCCGTTAGTTGGGATGTTAGGGGAGCGAGGTGTGTGGTTCTTCATCGAGCTCTTACCTTTCATCGTATCGGTGCCATCGCCGTGGGCCCGAATCTGCGGCATTTACTTAGGGCAGTTCGGGTTCTGCCTTATTTAATTTTTCTGGCCACCTGGTGAGCCCCTGGTGAGTTAGACTCATGGTTATGGGGTCTTGTATGGTGTGCGCCTAGGTGCGTGTCCCTAGAGCAGATAGTTTGTTGACTGACATCATTCGAGCTGCTTTGAGCGAGTTGCCTTTAGCGAACTGCTTTTTGTCGAACCGCTTTTAGCGAGCTATCCTTGATGGGTTTGAAATTTGGGCGGCAAAAGTCAGTGGCAGTTTTGTAATTTCTGCAAAAACCGGGGGCGGTTTTGGAGAAGTTAAGGGGGCGTTTTGAGTTATAACCGTCGTTTGGGATTCGTGCCACTCGCTTTCCCCCACGCGAACATTTTCTCTCTCTCTCTTTGTGCGATTTCCGGCGAGTCTCTGTCCTCATTCTCCGGCGATCAAACATTGTTGTTGCCACGATTCAACGGGTTGTTCTCCTTCTTCCTCTCATTCCGCAGGTAAAATTCGAAACGCCCCTCCATGCATATTTTCCTTCTTGCTAGTTTTTTGCGGGTCTTGTTCCGCCGCGGGAACTGGTTTTTGGCGGGGAGTTGGGCTGACCAGGGCTCGCACCTCCTGATAACTGCAGTTTAGCGGTTAAGCAAATAAATTTATAATTACACCCTAAGGTGGTCGATCCCACAGGGAATGTGCAACGAGAAATCCAAAGTACTAGTTATAATTTCTAGGGCATAGAAGTTTGAGGAATTTGAAAAAGGGTTTTGTTTTGTAAATTAAAGATAACAATGCAGAAA
>JAPKLW010002158.1:66697-100821 GCA_026898455.1 Plectranthus barbatus
ATTGATAGTGGTTGCTCCGCTCATATGACTGGTGAGGAGTTCCTGTTTTCTGAGCTCACCAAGGTCAGAGGACCTCCAGTCATTTTTGGTGATAACTCCAAGGGCAGAGTTATCAGCAAGGGATGCATAGAAAAAGATGATGTCCGAATTGTGAACATATCCCTTGTTACCAACCTGAAGCACAACCTCCTGAGCATCAGTCAGCTGTGCGACAATGGTTATACCATTGTATTTGACAAGTCTGGGTGCCAGATCAAGAATGAAGATTCTGGTGAGACCAAGCTGAGAGGTGTCAGGAAAGGAGGCCTTTATGTCGTTGACTGGCAGAGCGGGAAGACTGATACATGCTTTGTAGCCACCAGTTCCATGGAGACTAACTGGCTGTGGCACAAAAGGTTAAGTCATTTGAATTTCAAAACTATTAACTATCTAACCAAGCATGATCTTGTAGATGGTCTTCCCAAGGGCGGGTTCAAGAAGGAAGGAATTTGCAAGGCATGCCAGCAAGGCAAGCAGACTAAGAAGTCCTTCAAGAACCAGTCGCCAGTCCACCCCAGTACCAGTCAGGTACTTGAGCTGTTACATATGGACCTGTTTGGACCAGTAACGCCGCAAACCATTGGAGGAAGATGATATTCGCTGGTGGTAGTCGATGACTACTCGCGTTATACATGGGTAAAGCTTCTCAGATCCAAGGATGAAGTGAAGGTGATTCTTCCAGAATTGATCATCCAAGCTCAGAAATAGAGAGAAGCCGTGGTGAAGCGAATTCGTTCAGACAATGGGACTGAATTCTGCAATGGTCCGCTGATGGATTTCTGCGCGGAGGCCGGGATCAAGCATGAGAGATCTACTCCAAGGCAACCGCAGCAGAATGGACTGGCAGAACGTAGGAACAGGACGCTGAAAGAAGCAGTCCGGTCCATGCTGGCTGAGTCCGGTTTGGGACAGAGTTTCTGGGGAGAGGCGTTGGTAACTGCCTGCTATACCCAGAATAGAAGCGGGATCAACGACAGACTCCAGAAAACTCCCTACGAAGTATATTTTGGTCGTAAGCCTTCTATAGCTCATCTTCGTGCATTTGGTTCACCATGTTATATCCATAATAATGGGAAGTCGAAGTTAAATGCTTTCTCGCCTAAGGCTGATGAGGGTGTGTTTGTTGGATATGGACATCCCTCTCACAAGGGCTATAGAGTATTTAACAAGACTACCCAGCTTGTGGAAATAACATGCAATGTTGTTTTTGATGAAGCTACTTTAGTGCGCAGGACCTTACGCCAACTGGCTGAAGATGTTCCTGAGGTCAAGGATGTCAGCGACCAGTTGGGCAGGAATTCTTCCGATGCTCAACCAACTGGTTCGACTAGACCTATGAATGGATCATCTTCACAACCAGTTCCCTCAGGTGCCCATCAGCAACCTGAGAGGGTCAGTGATGCAAATGACCTTGCTGAGACCTTACACTCAATCTCCCTGAGTGGACCTAGCAACAATCTAGGGGGAATCCCTACTGGCCTTTTTGAAGAAGAAGGCAGTAATGGACCAGCTGGAGTGGATGTTCCAGCTGATGCTAACAACATTGATGGAGATTCAGACAACCAGTCAGAAGGTGATGCTGATGAAGTTGTTCCAACTGGTGAAGGTCCAGCACCAGCTGATGTTGCAGCCCCGACTGGTGGAAATGTGGAAGCACCAGTCGCCAGGACAGAAGAACCTGTTTCACAGCCGGCACCAGCAGTCGCTGGTCCTCCCAAATGGCTGAGGGATCACCCATCTGATGCTATTCTCGGTGATCCGGAAGGTTCTGTCCAGACTCGACACGGCAGAGCGCTTTTATCTTGTTTTATCTCTCAGATGGAACCTACCTCCATCAAAGATGCGCTTGAATCTGCCGATTGGATCAATGCCATGCACGAAGAGCTTGCGGAGTTCACTCGCAACAACGTTTGGGACTTGGTAGAGAGGCCATCACACCAGTCAGTGATCGGCACCAAGTGGGTTTTCAAGAACAAGCGAGATGAAGATGGCATTGTGGTCCGAAACAAAGCTCGTCTAGTCGCCAAAGGTTACAGGCAGTGTGAAGGGATCGATTTCGATGAGACCTTCGCACCAGTTGCCAGAATGGAGGCGATACGGCTGTTCCTTGCTTATGCAGCGTATCACGGCTTCACAGTGTTCCAGATGGACGTGAAGAGCGCCTTCCTGAATGGCGAGTTGAAAGAGGAGGTTTATGTCGAGCAACCTCCAGGATTTGAGATAGGCACCAAGGTATACAAGCTGAGAAAGGCCCTGTATGGATTGAAACAGGCGCCCAGGGCTTGGTATGAAACGCTGTCACAATTTCTAACCAGCAATGGATTTCGAAAAGGGAAGATTGATAGGACTCTCTTTCTTCTCAAAGATGGTAGTGACATGCTGATGGTGCAGATTTATGTCGATGACATTATTTTCGGGTCAAAGAATATAACTCTCTGCGAGAAGTTTTCTCAACTGATGCAGACATCATTTCAGATGAGCATGATGGGCAAGTTAACATACTTCCTAGGACTCCAGGTCCAGCAGTCAGCTGATGGTATTTTTATCAGCCAGAGGAAGTATACGAAGGATCTTATTCAGAAGTATTGCCCCGAGAAAACTAAGTCCCTAAGAATTCCTATGAGTACCAGCTGTCAGATATTTCTCGATGAGCAAGGAGAATCAGTTGATCCAACTGTTTACAGAGGCATTATTGGATCGCTTCTTTACCTAACAGCCAGCAGACCCGACATTTCGTATTCAGTCGGAGTGTGTGCCAGATTTCAAGCAAATCCGAAGAAGTCACACATGGAAGCTGCCAAGAGGATAGTGAAATATCTGAAGGGGACTGAATCTCTCGGAATATGGTATCCCAGGAATGATGAGCTGACACTCATTGGATATTCAGATTCAGACTTCGCTGGATGCCGTATTGATCGCAAGAGCACCAGTGGTACGTGTCAATTTCTAGGACACAAGCTAATCAGCTGGTTTAGCAAGAAGCAGCACTCAGTTGCTACTTCTACCACTGAGGCTGAGTATGTTGCCGCTGCCAGTTGCTGTGCTCAAATAATTTGGATCAAGCAACAACTGGGTGATTATGAAGTGGACACTGGCTGTGTTCCAATCTATTGCGACAACAACAGTGCTATGTGCATCACGAAGAATCCGGTTCATCACTCCAGAACCAAGCACATAGACATTCGACATCACTTCATTCGTGATCATGTCGAAAAGAAGGATGTCAGCGTCGACTATATCAGGACTGAAGATCAACTGGCTGACATCTTCACCAAGCCACTGCCAGAAGCAAGATTCAAGGAGTTGTGCATCAAACTCGGTCTTATGGAGATTGATGCAAGCCTTAATGATGAGGAAGAATGAGTCCCAGCTCTCATTCTGTTCTTGATCTTCTGGAGAATGCTGATTACGACTAAGTCCAAGCTCTTAGTTGTTTCTACTTAAATGGTATCCCAACTGACAGATGGTACCTACTGGCGGAACATATCCCTCAAATGTCCAAGGAAATGAGTCCCAGCTCTCATTTCGATGTTGCCAGCAAATGCCATCAGTCGAAGTTAAATTGGGTCCTAGCTCCCAATTCCAAGTGATGTTGAGAAGTGGATTTCTTGAAGAAGATTATGCGGATTAAAATTGAGTCCCAGCTCTCAATTTTCTTTCTTTCAAGTTATCAGCAGACAACTGGTGGTACATCCACAACTGGTGAAAATTGAGTCCAAGCTCTCAATTTTTACAATCTAGTTGCCAGCAGATAACTGATGGATGTCTGCCAGCAGCATGTACTATCAGCAAGAGGTATCAGTTGCTAACTGACAAAGAGGCCAACCAGTTAGGGGGAAGTATGCAACTGGTATGTGCTACTGATGACCAGTCATGCCAGCTGTCTCAGAAAAGGCGGGATTGTTCAAATCCAAGTAGCGTGTACAGCTCTCAGAATTTAATGCGGCATTTAATGCCACATTTAATGCGCACAGTGGCTGCGCAGTCTGACTTTTGGTTACCACCAATCGCTGAGCGCCACATCAGCTACACGTCGTAGCCCACGTCAGCACGACCGCGCACGTCGCACAGGGAACCGGGCCTGCTGATGACCGTTGATTCCCACTTGCTGAGCGTCAATCTTGATCGTCTGATCCTGCATGGACTTGGGTATAAATACCCGATGCCTTTCGACGGAAAAACCTTTTACGATCATTCAATTTCAGAACCCTAAATCTGTTCATATTCCTTCAACTTCCTTGATAATTTTTCTGAAATTATGGCTTCATCTTCCCGACAACCAGCTGATAACCCTCCATCTACATCTACATCTTCTTCGTCTGGTTCACCAGACTTACCTATTGCAGAAGCCCACATGCCGACTTACACTGGCATCACACAGATGGAAGATATAGATTACACCCTTCCATTCGCCCGCCTGGTTCAGTTGTACAAACCAGCGACCAGGGCTCAACTCTCGAACGCGCAAATCAGGGCGGCGCAAGTTCAGAAAGAAAAAATTCTGAACGAGAAGCTGGCGCGCAAGAATTTTGGAGAGGAGTTGATCGAGATGATCGACCGGGAAGGCCTTCGACAATATCTGACAGCAAGGCCCGAGACCTTCCATCCGCATATGGTGGCGGAGTTCTATGCACGGGCCGTGATTGCTGACGACAGGAAGTCGTTCACTACATCGGTGTTCGGCCATCTGATCACCGTCACCGCCGAATACCTCGCCAATCTCTTCGGCCTGAGGAATGAAGGAGAGGAAGTGGCCACGTATCATCAGGATGATACGGTGGAGTTCCGAAGGAGGTGGACGCAATGGAAGAGGGCAGAAGTCACCGTCTTCCGGACTGGTATGAGGAAGTCCGAAATGGAGGACTACTGGCAGATGGTATGCGATATCGTCGTTCGCATGCTCCAATGTGAGGTCGGTTCGTATGCTGAGCTGAGCCTGCGCAAGTTTTCAGTGATGTGCGCGCTGGTCGATGGGATTGAGGGCAACTGGGCCGAGTTCTTCTTCGGCCGGTTGCTGGAGAATGTAGCCAGGAATTCCAATGTTCCGATTGACGGCAGTTTTGCTCACGCCGTATCTTTCGGGCTGAGGATCAGCCATATTTTGGAGATGGAGCTCGGTGATGGCGTGGATCAGGGGGAACAGCTGGTGGGCTCCGATTACATTCCAGCCACCAAGGAGAAGGTGAAGCTTCCCCGCCCTGACTACCATAAGCAGTCAGCAGTGGACCCAGCTGAGGTCGTTTCTGAGGAGGACTCAGAAGACCTGGGAGAGCAAGTGCCAGCTGTGGCTCTCCCACTGACTGAGGAGGCAAGGGCTCAGCTGAAGAGGAAGATGGAGATGGAGTCTCTCTTCGAGACAATGGAGGGCGCGGTGGCTGAGGCGACTGGTATCCACCCACGGGACGTACAAATTGTACCAGTCACCAAGAAGCCTACCCACAAGAAGCCCAAGACTTCTCAGCACCAGCAGCCACCATCAGCTGTGGCATATGACCCCGAGCCTGGGAAGATCTCCATCCCAGTCAAGAAGAACATTCTGGGATTGACTGAGGAAGAGACGCTGGAGAGGATGACCCGGAAGAGGAAGAGGGTCCAAACCAGAGCTCAGCGGGTGATGGAACAGGCGAAGAAGGAGAGAAGTGCCTCCATTGTCAGGAGGAAGCAAGCCAAAGCAAGGCTGAAGGCCTTGGCCGACCAGCGAAAA
This sequence comes from Plectranthus barbatus, assembly GCA_026898455.1. Classification (NCBI taxonomy): domain Eukaryota; kingdom Viridiplantae; phylum Streptophyta; class Magnoliopsida; order Lamiales; family Lamiaceae; genus Plectranthus; species Plectranthus barbatus. The sequence continues at coordinate 72,441 of JAPKLW010002158.1, forward strand.
TTAGAGGCTGAGCTGGCAGCCCGCGATGAAGCCTATGCAAAGGTGCAGGCTGAGCATGAGGCCAGGCGCCAGGCAGAGCTGGCTGAGCAGATGAGTCTGGCGGCCAAGGGCAAAGGAAAAGCGCTAAAAATCTCAAGTGCCGGCCGCCCAGCACCAGCACCACCAGGCGAGCTCCTACCTGAAGAAACCTTTGAACGCCTGCTGGTGATGGGCGCTGACAAGGATGTACTATCCCTTGTGGATGAGTACCAGCCGGAGGAGGAAACCGCTGATGTCCCTCCACCCGCGCAAGGGGGTGGTGGAGGTGATGAAGATGTCCCACTGGCCGCGCAAGGGGGTGCCAGTGGAGGAGAAGAAGAGCGGGCGACCACCTCGGTAAAACTGGCGAGCTTCTCGGATGTCAGTTCTGAATCCGAGGATGCAGAGGAGCCGAGGGCTGAGGAGGCAGAGCAGGAGCCAGCTGAGGAGGTGGTATCTCACTCCAGGGTGCAGAGGATGAGGCCAAGGGACTTGTTCCCAGACTTTGAAGATAAGGCTCAAGTTTCTGCCAGTCGCCCCCGATCTACAGATGCCTCGACATCAACTTCTGGGCGACCAGCAGCATCCTCAACACCGCCAGCTAAGCGTGCGCGCACTCACAGGCGACCGTATATGCTCTGCATCCACGAGCATCAGCTGATCGATGAGGACGAATTCCAGTCGCTCATCACAGGGGTACATCGGTGGGAGCACCGCGGGGATATTGCGTTTGAAAATTCAAGAGTGCCAGAGCCATCTGCATTCAACATCATCCCCTTCAGCGGACTCCCCCACCAGTCTGTTTATGCATCCAGAATCTCTGACTGGTGCCTGCCCCTACAGCCCGTGGAATACTTCAATTCCACTCTCTACGAGTATGCTGAAAACATTACGGCTGAGGTGGAGAATGCCGTCAATGACGAGATGATGGCCAGCTATCGTAGACTCTGGAGAGTGGATCCGGAGCTGTGTCAAGAATTCCAGAGATGGAAAATATTTGACAGATGCCAGCGCCTACTGACTGTGGAACAGCGGGCGGTTCTTTATGCCAGGCTGGGACTAGGATACTGGAGAGCGGAGGAGGAGTGGGCCAATGCTTTCATGGGAACTGATCCTGATTGCCCCCAGCAGCTGTCTACAAGGAGAATCAAGCGCCGCTTGCAGAAAATCGCTGATTACAGACAGCTGACTGGAAGCTCCGGCCTCCCGCCTTTGAAAAAGCACAAGTTACCCTTCCTTCAGTTCCGAGAAACCAGCCGGGGGTACCAGCTGACATACGCGCTCCGTCGCATCAAAGTGCTGGTTACCCTCCCGAGGATCCCTCCCTACCATGCAATCTTGTTCGACATGGCTGCCAGCGCTCTGCTGGTAGACCATATTGTGGAGGAGGATCCCTCGCGTGGCCTGTGGCTGATCCCTGCCGTCGCTGCTGTTCCAAATGTTGTATCCCTTGAACACATCGACTGGCAGGTGGTGGAAGTTGATACACCCACCGTTTCCGAACAAGTCCCGCCAGCATCAGCTGAGATGCTGGTGGAGGAGTCAGCCGCAGAAGAGGAGTCAGCAGCAGCGGCAACAGCAGTACCAGCAGAAGCATCAGTCACTGCAGAGCCAGTAGTGGAGGGGCCAACTGGAGCTGACACTGAGATGGCTGAGGCCTCATCTGATGTGCCCTCTACTTCGATGGAGCTGTCAGCAGAGCCTCTCTCCGAGGTCCATCCGCCTGCGCAACTGGTTGCTCTCATTGATGCCAGGATGGACCAGCGCTTTTCCTCCTACCGAGCAGAGATGGCGCAACAGATGGAGGCTTTCACCTCTGGGGTGAACTCCTTTTTGGCGCGGATCCAAGAGGGGGAAAGGGCGCGAGCAGTCGCTGATGAGGAGAGGGCTCGGCTTGCTGCGGAAGAGCGTCGCATTGCCGCTGAGGAGCGTTTGAAGAGGGAACAAGATATGGCGGCTCTCACAGAGATCTTGAGGAACTTAGCAAATCGCAATCAATCACCTGGATCCTCATCTCAGCCATAGGTCTTGTACTCTTCATTTTTTTTGTGTAAGTAATTTTTGTACCAGTCTAGACTAGTCAGTTGTCCTTCCTGTACTTGTAATGTCATATCATTAATGGATTGATTACTGACGGGTTGAAGACAATTTCTCATTGTCCAACTAATGTCTACTGTTTTTACTTACCAGCTGAACTTACACATTTTGTGTAATCAGCACCAGCACTCCATTTGGTATTTTTATTCTAACCTGGCTCAGATTCTTCATAATTTAATCGAGCAATATCTCTCCCAGTTTGAGGGGGAAGATCCTTAGGTTAGAGCTGATGTGAGGAAGTAGTTTCATGGGTTTAGATCTGATAGGTTTACTTGTAAAACCCTGAAATATTCTGTAAACTTTCCTCATCAGCTGAGTGCTCGCTGGTTAGGCTTTGATCGCACCAAAAAGGGGGAAATTGTTGGGAAATTTGGCTAAGTTTCCTTTCCCCAGTAGCTACTTGCTTAGATCCTTGATTTGGTGTTTAAGTGTTTTGGTGGATCAAATCCTAAGTCCAACCAGCGTCAGTTTGTCTCTAGAATAGCTCTAGTCTCAAATGTAAAGTCCTGTTTAAGTCTTTTGAATTGTAAGTTGTAGCTGATCAAAACTCATGCTGGCTACTGTTCACCAGCATGAGATGTGCTTATCAGTTGAGAGAAGTCTCACCAGCAAAAGCGACTGACAAGACTCATGCTGACACTGTTCATCAGCATGGAGTAGAGCTATTGACTGGTCACTGTTCACCAGTTGGGAAGGTTTTCATCAGCAGGCGGCTGACAAATCTTACCAGCTGAATATGTGTTCTGGCTGACACTATTCACCAGCGGTGAAGCCACCAGTCACGGGAGATTCCAAGAGATAACATCAGACGAATTGGTAGACCTTGATTGTGCTAAGGAAAGTCACCAGCAGAGACTGCCAGCACAAGATCACCAGAATGATCTACCAGTCGGATGTTACCAGCAGAATTCAAGATTCACTCTCCCAGTATCTTAGAGACAAAAAGAAGATTCGTCTGAGGAATAAACTGACAAAGTATGACTTTAAGGGAGGATACCTTAAAGTCTATCAGTTCAAGACACCAGTTCCGATTCCTCGTACTGACGAATAGTGCCGTTCTGACATAAAGAGATCTATGTCAGATAAAGTGGACAAAAGCATGGCGCTTTCCGGAAATTCCTACCTGCCGCCGTCAGAAGGACATGCGATGACAGAGACTTTTTCGGATGTGTCCAAACGGCTAGTAAATTTGAATGGGATCCCTCGTCTATAAATACCTGGGATCCATCAACATTCAATACTCTTGAACTACCGAAAGAACGATCGCACTTATTGCCAGCTAGCATACAACTTTCGAGGCTTTTCTTAAAAGGCTTTCCGTGTGTTGATTTATTCAAACACGAGACTCCAAGCTTCCAGCTTGTGAGTTATTGATCTCTTTGGTGTTCTTTCTCTCTCTGAGGAAGTTCACAGCAGTTCTAGAGCCAGCCAGCTCTTGAGCTATTACGGGCAGTTTGCCGTAAAGGAGTCACGTTCTTGGGAGAACTCAACACCCAACCAGTCAGAGGAGGAGGTTGAAGTGACGTGCTCGCACTCCATCCATCTGACGAGAGCTAAAGAAGGACAAGGACCGGGAGCGGTTGATCCAGTGAACTGGTAGACGGGGCATCTACCAGCTGGAGATAGATCGTAGGATACTTTGTACCTGATTGCTCTTATAGTGAATTTCCAGTGAGTCGACTGGAGAGTGGACGTAGATCAGTTGATCGAACCACTATAAAAATCCTTTTGTCTTTATCAGCTTTCTGCATTTTCATACTGATTTGAAACCCAGCACTCAAGTGCTGGTGTATATCTGAAAACTGATATAACTGTGCAAACACGACTTTAAAATATTCTAAGTGTTGAGCTACCAGCTGACCAACCAGTTGCCAGTCAGCTGAGTACTCATAGTCCCAGTTGACTTACCAGCTGACAAGATCCCAGTCAGCTGAGTAACCAGTAGAGCGTAAGAAACGAACTAACACATTTTCCGCTGCCAAGTTATACCCTGATATCCGGGACCAACACGAGGCATTTGGGGGGTTGGAATGGGTGGTTATTGGTAGAGAGGCCGGCGGGTCTGGTCGGGTAGCCGGGGCTGAAGATGAAGAATCCAAGGATCAGGTAGAGGAGCCTGAGCTGGCGAGCGACTATGTTCTCCCAGACGACTGGCGTACGCACCGTGTACTGGGTGTTGTGTCCACGGTCACCAGGGAGGCGCTGCGGGCCCTTGCTGACACTATCCCCGTCAAGGACATGCGGTTTTGCATACCATGCCAATCGAACCGCTGCTTCGATCCTCTCCCGGGCCACGTGGCCTTCTACACGGCGGTAATGGAGAATGGGGTCGGACTGCCCGTGCACCTTTTCTTTTCGGAGGTCCTGGCCTCCTACAACCTTTCCCCCTTCCAGCTCGCACCGAACTGCTGGTGCCACCTGGTTGGGGTTTTTTTGATGTGGATGGACCTGGGGTTGGGGTGCCCGACGGTCAGGGAGTGGCACTATATGTACCGCTTCAATCAGTGCGTCGACAAGCATTACTATTACTTCACCCGGTGGTCTACTGGGTATTTGACGCTGATCAAGAAGCCCCCATCGAACTCCCCGGGTTGGTGGACGAGCTTCTTCTACCTCAGGATGAATGAGGAGCGTCCCAAGTTCATTCGACACGGCGGTGTTCCAATCCGTGGGTTTTTCTGATTCTTTGCAAACTGGTTCGAGTCTTTGCAATTAATTTTTCTGATCCCCTACTCTGCTCTCTTGCAGATCATCCTCGCCCAGAGCTCTCCCCAGAGGAGCAGGCCAGGGTCGACCGGGCCTACGACATTACTGTGGGCGACCGGGAGTGGCCCGTTGTGCAGAATGGTCGCTACGTGACCTCAACAACTTATCTTGATGGGAAGGGGGATCTATACGCCCTACCTGCTAAAATGACCCGTCGTCGTCATCACGTCCCCACGGAACGGGTCGCGGCTGCCCTGAGGAACAAAAAGAGGGCGAGGGATGAAGAGGAGTCTCGCCGTTGGCCTCCAAACCCCCTGAAGCGCCCAGAGCTCGAGGATCTGCCTCCGCCTCCTCCCCCGCCGCCTTTCCGACCCCAGGAGGGGCTGCTGGCCAAAATTTCCCAATCCCAATCTCGCCACGAGGCCCCGCCGAAGCCGGACGAGTGGGAGAGGCATAAGGAGAAGAAATCAGAGCAGTTCAATCGCCGCAGTCGCCATCGCACCGGGGATCATGGTTCGAGACATGAGAACCCGGACAGGACTGTGGTTCCTGTCACGACTCCACCGGACCCGGTGGTGGATTTATTCCTGGTTCGTGCCCGACAAATGTTGACCAATCCGACTGTCGTGGACCAGGCAGGTACTGCTCAGGCGCGCCTGGCGCGATACCAACTCCTCCAACTCCAGGTTCGAACTCTATCATGGGTCACCGTGCTTGTTGTTGTGCCTAGTTTCTGACTTCTATTTTGGTTCGCAGGCTCTGGTGGAGCTCGATGCCGTCCGCCGTGAGCTCGACATCTTCGACGATAAGTGCGTCGGGGAGATCTACGCACTTTGCAAGGAACGAGATTCCTTGAAGAAGTACGTTGATTCCCTCAACGACAAGCTTGGCCAGGCGGACGAGCGGGTGGATGATGCGGAGGCGAGGGCCACGGCGGCGAAAAAGGAGGCGGAGGCCACCCAGGCTGAGCTCGAGGATGCCTGCCGGGTGGCCTCGGAGGCCAGGGCAGACGCGCTGAAGCTGGCCGCGGACCTGAAAATGAGGAACGATCAGCTCCTCTCCCTCGACTCCCGGCTAAAAACTCAACGTGAGAGTTATCTGGCCGAGGTGGCGAAGTATGAGGGGCGGATTGCCCTCATGCAGACGGGCGAGGGGCTGTACTTCGAGACCCTCATCACCTCTCCCCACTTTGCCGAGACATACGAGGTATGCCCTCTCTCAGTTTCATGCACGTTCGAACCTTTTTGATTAGTCTAACCTTCTTGTAGACTCTCTCCGAGCAGGTCGAGAGTGAGGTCCGGGGAAGGATTTCTCGAAAGTTCCCGGACCTTGACCTGAGCGTGCTGGATGAGCCCGAGCCAGAGGAGGAGGATCAGGAGCAAGAGCGGGAGCAAGAGCAGGAGTCCGAACAGCAGCGCGTGGAGCGGGACCAGAAGTTGCTTGAGGATTCCTCACAAAGGGTCAATGGTTTGAAGGAGCAGTCCGAGCCAACATCTGGTCAGACCTCGACCCAGGGACCTAGCCCAACTCAAGACGACTCTGCCACTGCCTAGTTGTATTTCTTAAACACTTCTGAACGTTTTATTTTTCCTGCACAGACAATTTTACTTTTCTCTGCACAAACAATTTAGCTTTCTTGTTTTGCTGTTATTCTTTCATGAATGGCCAGTTTCTTTCCTGTTTCTCAACATCTGTTTTGTTGTTATTCTTAAACATGTTTGCCTCGGTCCTTTGATATCATTATCTGCAAAATAATGATGGTCGAGATCTCGGCATCACCCCTCCGATGCTTAAGTTAGTGATTGTTATCATAAAGATAAAGAGTAAATTAAATTGAAAATGAGATAGGATAGGGTATATTTATCTGGATCGGGCACGGCTGTTCCTTGTGCCGGTAGTTTTGGCAATCCTTCTTTCGTTTCTGCAGAGGGATTCATGAGGGGTTGGGCGATGCCGAAGCACCGCCCCTCCAACGCTCAAGTCAGTAGCTGATTAAAGATAAAAATAGGAATTGAAAATAGGATAGGGTTTCAGAAAGGCGTATCTGGGAGATCGAGTTCATCGACCTCGCTCCCCTTAGAAATAATATTTCTTAAGGTGTTTGATGTTTCAGCTGTTTCCGATCTCCCTTCCATCGTGATCTTCTAGGTGGTAGGCGCCTCGTCCTATCACTCTGGTGTCTTTGTACGGGCCTTCCCATGTGGGTCCGAGCTTTCCCTGGCTTTTATCTTTAGTGTTCTGAAAGACTTTCCTCAATACCCAATCTCCCTCCTTGAAGGTTCGGATGTGAACCTTCTTGTTGAAGAACCTCTCGACCTGCTTTCTTCTCTGAGCCATGCTAAGTAATGCTTGATCTCTCTTCTCATCGATCAGTTCTAGGCTCTTGAGCATTTTCTCGTAGTTCTCTTCCTCTTGAAAAGTTTCCACGCGTAGACTGCCGCCCCGAACTTCTGCTGGGATGACAGCTTCCTCTCCGTAAGCTAGGGCGAACGGGGAGCTTCCTGTTGATGTTCTCGGAGTGGTTCATAGGCCCATAGGACCCCTGGTAGTTCATCCACCCATTTCGACTTGTGGGCTTCGAGTCTTTTCTTCATTGTTGCCATGATGGTCTTGTTTGTTGATTCGGCCTGCCCATTAGCCTCCGGGTATCTTGGTGTGGAGAACACGAACTTGATGTTGTACTGGTTGCAGAATTCTTGTACTCTCCGCCCCGTGAATTGTGTGCCGTTATCTGTCCTGATTTCCTTGGGCACCCTGAATCTGCAGAGGATGTGGGTCCACAGGAATTTGATCACCTCTGGTTCTCTTACGTTGGCGAAAGCTTCTGCTTTGACCCATTTGGTAAAGTAATCGGTGGCTACCAGGATGTATTCTTTCTGCCCGACTCCTCTCGGTAGCTTCCCTACTATATCCATCCCCCAAGCCATGAAGGGCCATGCTGCGATCGTAGCGTAGCGTGAAGTGGCTCTGCATGGCTTTGATTTGTGACTTCGAACCTCTGGCAAGCTTCGCAGCTTCGCACGTAGTTTTTAGCATCTTTTCGCAGCGTCGGCCAGTAGAAGCCTGCTGATATTACTTTGTGTGCTAGTGTTCTAGCCCCTTGGTGACTTCCACAGTCCCCTTCGTGAATCTCCATGAGGATTGTTTGTCCCGCGGCAGGTTCGAGGCATTTGAGCAGTGGCCCTTCAATTGATCTCCTGTACAGGCTCTCATTGTAGATTGTGTATTTGGCAGCTGACCGAGTAATTCGCACTACTTCGGTTCTATCTTCGGGTAGGGTTCCTGACTCGATGTATTTTCGTATGGGCTCGATCTATGAGTCACCATTCGTTAGGTCCATGACTTCAGTCTTTGGTGCGGCTGGCTCTTCGGCCCATGTTATTACAATGGGCCTGCTTCGTTCCAACTGCTTGGTGGATGCCAGATTTGCTAACACATCTGCTTCGGCGTTCTCCTCCCGGGCGATGTGATTTACCTCACAATCTTCAAACTCTTCTTTTATCCTTCGTGCCAGGTCATAATATTTCTGGAACCTAGGCTCTTTGACCTGGAAGTGGTCCTCTATCTGCATAATAACAAGTTGTGAATCCCCTTGCACCTGTAGGCGGCGGGCTCCCAATTCTTTGGCGAGTTGCATTCCTCGAACCAATGCTCCGTATTCTGCTTCGTTGTTTGTGACCTCAAAATTTAGGCGTATTGCTCTTTCAAATTCTTTTCCCATTGGGCTTCGGAGCTTTATTCCTGCACCGTTTCCGTGAATGTTGCTTGATCCATCTACCTGTAGGATCCAAGGTTCTGTGGTTGTTTCTTTGATCTCCAAGCTCTCTACCTCTCTCTCCGCATCGATCTGGAGATCGGTGGTGAATTCGGCGATAAAATCAGCCAATACTTGCGATTTGATCGTAGTTCGTGGCTCGAACTCGAGGCCATAGCCTCCGATCTCCACTGCACATTTTAATAGCCGCCCTCACAAGCTTGGCTTTGAAAACACAGTCCGTAGTGGGTAGGATGTGACCATGATAACTCTCTTAGGAGAGTTATATTTATGCCTTTGAATTAATAAATTTGAAGTCCTTGAGTCTTGTTTGAGTCCAATTTAGGGATAAATAAGCATGTAAATGCATAGTTAGTGTCCAGTGAGTCTTTGTTGCGTATTCATCACTTTTTGGTCTATTTCTAGCAATAAAATGCAGGAAACAATAAGAGGCAAGTATCGGATGGAATCGTGCATGCTGGGTTGGAATGCTGAGCATGTGATTTAGCATGCTAGATGTTTCAAAGAGAGAGAAAACGGGGAGAGAGAAAATCCTAAATTGGGTATCCTGCCAAATGCTGACAAGGGCGTGATAAAGCTTGGCTGAGCTGGATAATGAAGGAACCTGGACTTGTTGCCACCTGGGCAGGGATAATTAAGGCATTACAGCTTTAATTGTGGAAACCTAGAAAGATATTCTTCTAGAATTTTGGAGCCCACATATAAAAGGGAATTATCAGCTCATTTCTGGGGGGTGCGTGATTGGAAAGCAATACAACAGTCTGGGAGAGAAAGGAAAGATCAGGCACCAAGGAGAGGAGCTAGAGTGTGGACGAAGGAGGAATCCTGAGGACACCATTGTGGGATTGAAGGAATTCAGCCCCATCTATCTCTGTTTGCAGTTTTAAATTATTTATTATGTTTAGTTTTGAAGACATTTCAGCTGTGTTTTGTTTATTTCCAGCTATGAGCTAAATACTCTAGACTTGGGTTGTTGATCTCTTGTTGGATTGATGTTATATTTTGGATTCCTTGTTAATCTATCAATTCTGGGTGTTTATCATTCCTATCTTACTCTGTCTGGCCAACTTTGTTGAGATAAATTTCTTTTCATGTTTGGAAAAGCATGTTTAGGAGAGAGCCTTGAATTGAGCTAAGTCTAGCCATTGGAAGATGTGTGGATTTAGTGTGCTTTATGAATCTGTTTTGTTGTGAGCTGGGTTCTGTCTAGTCTAGCATAGGAATATGTGGATTGGTCATTATCCCAAGTAATCTCGATAGTTTGGAAGAACTGGAGAGAATTTCAGAGATTCAGCACTAGAATAATAACCAGGATCTATGCTGTAGCATCTTTCCAGCACGTAGAATCAGCAACCTGAGTCGCTTTTATAACTGAACCTTTTATTTGTCCTGTTCATGTGTTGGTTTAAATTTGATATTGTCTTGTTTATGTTAAGTCATTTATTTTGCATTAGGATTAGATTCAACCATAAATTGATTAAACCCCTGCTGTAAGTTGATTGTGTGCACGATTCTTCACAAAAGGCATTCCTCGTGGGATCGACTCTAGATACTCCTAGATATTACTTGACAGTGTATGCTTGCACTTTATTGCTGCACACGTTGCACGCGTACCAGACCACTTTAATGAGATGAGACTCAAAGTAAGGTCTCAACTTGCGCGATGCCGTAACCAATGCCAGTGCCAGCTTTTCGAGCGCCGTATATCTCGTCTCAGCATCGAGTAGTGGCTTACTTGCGTAATGCACTGGCTGTTGCTTCCCAGCCGCTTCCTTAACGAGGACCGCTCCGAGCGCATGCTCTGATACGGACAAATAAAGCAATAATGTTTATGCTCTTTCTGGTTTGGATAAGAGCGGCGGACTGGCTAGGTAGTCCTTCAATTGTTCGAGCGCCTTTGCGCATTCGTCTGTCCACTCGAATTTCTTATTTTTTCAAAGCACTTGGAAGAATTCGTGCGTGTGGTCCGAATATCTGGATATGAAGCGGCTAAGCGCTGCCAATCGACCTATGAGTTTTTTGACCTCCTTTGGGCTTCTTGGATGTGCGATCTCCTGCCCAGATTTGAGTGGGGTCTGCCTCTATTCCTCGCATGGTGACTACGTGTCCCAAGAATTTTCCTAATGCCACCCCGAATGTACACTTCGCGGGGTTCAACTTCATCCTATATCTGTTAAGAATCTCGAAAGCTTGACATAGATGACCCACGTGGTCCTTTGCGACTTTTGATTTCATGAGCATGTCATCAATATATACCTCCATTGTTTTTCCAATAAGTGGTTCGAACATCTTATTCACGAGTCTCTGATATGTGGAGCCTGCATTTTTAAGTCCGAATGGCATGACCTTGTAACAGTATATCCCTTTACTTGTCATGAAGGTTGTCTTCTCTTGATCTTCGGTGTACATGAGGATTTGGTTGTACCCCGAAAATGCATCCATGAAGCTTAGTAGCTCGTTCCCCAAGGTTGCATCGACGATACAGTCAATGTGAGGTAATGGGTACGGATCTTTCGGACATGCTTTGTTCAGATCTGTGTAATCCACGCATACCAGGTTTTTTCCATTCTTCTTCTTAACTACCACGACATTGGTGAACGTCGGGTATTTTACCTCCCGAACGGACCCGATGTCTAACAACTTCTGCACCTCCTTGTTGATTGCTTCGTTCTTTTCAGTGGGAAACTTCCTCATTCTTTGTTGTACAGGTCTATGGTTTGGATCGACCTGTAATTTATGCGTCATCACTTCTGGGTCGATGCCTACCATGTCTCTGTGTGACCATGCAAATGTTGTCTTCTCAGTACTGAGAAACTCGATCAACTGAGTCCGGATCTCGGGCTCCAACCCGGCTCCGATGTTTGTCTTTTTCGCGGGCTCAGTCGGATCAAGCTCGACTTCCTCCGTCTCCTCCGACTCCCCTGCTGGCGGCAGCGGTTCGCTTCTGGCAAAATGTTGTTGAGCGCATACCGTTTTGAAGCTCGCATAGTAACATTCTTTGGCGGCATTTTGTTCGCCCCGGATCGTGCAAGCTCCTCCAGCCGTTAGGAACTTGACTACCTGGTGAAATGTCGAGGGAACAACTTTCAGTTGGTGCAGCCATGGTCGTCCTAGTAGGGCGTTATAGGCGCTAGGAGTGTCGACGACCATAAATGATACATCATAATGCGTCCCCCCGTAGTACGTCGGGAGAGTTACTGTCCCAACCGTCATTTGGATGCCGCCGTTGAAGCCGATCAATGGGGTCTGTGATCGGACAATCTTCTCTTCGGGGATTTTCATCTCTTTAAGTGCGTGCAAGAATAGGATGTTTGCCGAACTCCCGTTGTCAACTAGGATCCTCTTCACGAGACAGTTCAACATGAGTAGTGATATTACTAGGGCATCGTCGTGAGGATGGCACAACCCCGGTATCTCTTCGCTGGTAAACTCAATCGGGTGGTGACCCGGGTTCTTTCGTGGGGCCACGGCCTCTTCTCTGGTTAGCCTCCTAGCTCTTTTGGCCGCGGACTTAGTGATTCTACTGATCTCTGATCCCTCGATTATGTAATTGATAGTTCGAACTGAAACCGGTGACTTTGGTGCGCCTGTCTTCTCATGCCCTGATTCCTCTGTACGCTTCTCCGAGTCCACATCTTCTTCCCCCGATTCGACAGGTATTCGACCAAATACCCTTTCTTGAGGAGCTCTACCACCTCGAGGCGCAGAGCGCGACAATCTACAGTGGTATGGCCGTGATCATTGTGGAACTCGCAAAACTTCTGCACATCGCGTGCGGCTGGATTGACCTTCATCTTCGGAGGTCATTTTACTTTGTCTGGCATCCTTCGGAGCACATTTTGAACCAGGTCGGCGGGCGCGATCGAGAGTGTGTAATCTGGAATGTACGGTCCCAGGTGATTAATCTGGGGCGGCTTGCTGTATGGATGCGACCTTGGAGGGCGTCTGTCTCTTTGCTCTCGGCGGCTCTCTTCTCGCGTGTTCGGTCTTCCGCTATTGCGGCGTGCCCGTCGATAGAGCTCATCCTCCTCCCACTTGATGAGTGCCCACGCGCGGTTTAAGGCATCGTCCATCGTTTGGCAAGGATAAATGGAGAGCTTTCGATACAGGTCGGAGTCTACATCGAGGCCTTTCGTGAAGGCTCGCGCACCGCTGCTGTTTGGGTAGTTAGGCACTGCAACCAATTCCTTGTTAAATCTGGACAGGTACGCCCTCAGAGGTTCTCCGGCCTCTGGATCACAGTATAAAGATCATTGGGGTGTTTATCGAGGCGCCTACTACTCGAGTATTGCCGCAGGAACAGTTGGTGCAGTTCGGCAAAGGTAGATATCGAGCTTCGGGGTAAATTTATGAACCACTGGAGTGCAGGTCCTGTCAGGCTCGACCCGAAGCTCTTGCACATACACGCCTCCATCAGGGCTCCTGGAATTGCCAATGCTAACATTTTCTGCCGATAAACGGCTATGTGATTTTCCGGGTCTGAGGTTCCGTCGTAGAGGACGAAGCTAGGTGGGGCGAACCTGGCCGGGAGTTCGGCCCCGGCGATATCTGGTGAGAAAGGGGATTCTGCATAACTTTCTCTCGAATAGTTTTCTCTGGCGCGGGGAGTCCTGGGATCCTGGATAGCAATGACTCAAGATGACCGAATCTTTGCTCGAATCTTCGCTCGATCTGCTGGACAACCTGCAATTCTGATCGGCTCAATTGTCCGGTTGGTGGATCCACTGGGGTTCTTTCGGTGGTTGCCCCTCCGACACGATCAAACTCCGCCTCTAGATTTCTTGTAGGATTCCCAGCATTTCTTTCCGTGCTTCGAGGCTCCTCAACTATCGGTTGCCTGTTGTTATTATGTAACTGCAGCCTCCTATTCTCCCTCTCGAGGAGCTCATACCTCCTTGCCATCTCTTCCAGCGCGCCTTGCGCCCTCTGCACCTGCGTTACCAACCTCGAGACATGGGGATTCCCGAGGATATTGGGCGGTGGCGGCAGGAACGCCAGCTCTTCGAGCGGGGTGGCATCGAACTCCCTCATCAGGTCGCTCACCGTTCCAGCCGGGTTTGGTGGGCGCGGAACCCCGCCACCTGCTGCGGCCGCTCGCCCTCATCCTGGTGACGCTGGGACCCCTCTGCCTGCTCCTGCCGGAGCCCCTCATCCTGCCCCGAGGTTAGATCCTCTGCCTTATCCTCCAGTCGGGGCAGTCCTCTGGTCTTCAACTTCCACCACATGAGTGTTGTCTGGATCGTTCGCCATTCCTGCAAAAAGAAGGAAAAAATCGCTCTCGAGGCCCCACGGAGGGCGCCAAATTGTTGAGGTTCGATTTTGATACAGAATCGGAGCCCCGAGAACAACAAATAATATGAATGCTATACAGAGAATTGACGAACTATGGTATTGTTACTGGATACAAAAAATGAACAGCTAATCTATTGACTACTCGATAAGTTATGAACGAAAATGATAACGGGCTTGCAATGAGCGTATATGAGTTCCTTCTATCAAAGATGCCCCCTTTTACAATGACTTGAGGGGTTATTTATAGGGATCGCCTTTCCCTAGGGTTTTCGCGCCGTTTTCAACCGCCTGGAGTCGAGCCCGCGATTATCGGGGCTGATCGTGGGAACCTGACAGTTCCGAATCCTTATCGGAACGAGGCGTGTGGTTCTTCATCGAGCTCTTACCTTTCATCGTATCGGACTTAATCGGGCAGCGGATGATACTAATTGGACTTCTTTTGATACTATTCGAACTGCTTTGTTTTCTCGAACTGCTCATCATTTGATCCTATCCAGTTTGAACTGGATATTCTTCCCGTGTTCGGGTCAACAATGGGCTTGGCCTAAGGTTAGAACCCGGCTCGGTACCTTTGGCAGATCGGATCCACTTCGGGCCTCCAACATGAGCAAAACAAAAACAACAACGATTCTACGGAATCTAAAGCAGAAATATGTGTCAAGAACTGTGAACAGTGCTAAAAGGAATAGCAAGAAGGAGCTAGTTGTTGACACTCGAATGAGAACAACAACCACGAGTTGTCATCTCTACAAATGATGAGGTATAACAAATATTTTCAGTTATCACTTGTGGAAAAGAATTGGACGATGCAAATTTTCTCCCTCTTCGATCTATAAAAATTCCAAGAAGAAGTAAAGTTGAAGAAGAGGATGCCAGCAATAAGAGAAAGGAAATTTGAAAACTTATTTCACGTACTCATTTTGTAATTCTCATCAAAATAGAATATTATCAATGATTTCTGTAGGAAGACAAAATCTCTTTGTCTTAATGTCCTCTTGCATCTCTTACTAATAATGCAATCAATCCCCTACTTATGATTTAATCGAGTAATATCTTCTAATTACCTTAACTTATTGAGGGGAATATTTATTTTATCTAGGAACAAAGGTTTAGGGGAAAATCAGTTTCAGCGTAAAACTGACAAATTTTTAACTACCTATATTATTTGCTTGTTTGGTTTTGACAATATTAAAATTGGGAAAATTGTTAGAAAATTATGTTAGTTCCTCATAAGTTTAGATGTGTCGAACCAAACATAATAGTAATTTAGTTCTTCCAAATCTGGTTAGAGTAATTCCATCATTGTAACCATGTATAGGTTAATTTGAGTCGTAAGAGATTAGGAATTATCTCTCAAAAAGAACCAGAACGCAACTGACTCAACCACTTACTTGTAGAAGAAGATACTCAAAATTGTGAAACTAACAAAGAGTCAGTTGTGGAGTCTTAAGAAGAATAGAAGACACAACTGATAAAAATGTGATCCACTCCAAGAATTGATAATAAAAATAACTGATAAAGAGCCGTTCTAGCAAGAAGTGCATAACGGAAAAAAGGCTGAAAAGATGCATACATGGGAAATAAGTACAACAACTAGAAATCAAAGTGTAATTAAAAAAATGCTTGACAAACCCTTTATATACTCAAGACGAGTATCAATTATGAGTTACTAATGGAACCGATTTTGCTGATTACCATGACTGATTACTACTACTAATTCAGATCGCTGATTATGGCTGTTATCGCTGCTCACAATTGATGTGAAACAAGGTCATCAAACAACAATCTTTATGTGTCTTACACGAGACTCTTAGCAATTAAGCTAGAGTTATTTCGGAGTTCATACTCTTTCTTTTAGAGTTGGAATCGAGGAAGGTTTCTAAACTCTTTCAAAACCAAGGTTTACTTCTAAATTACATTGTCATCAAAGTTATGTGAGGAACCTAAACTTACACCAACCAGCTGGTGGGCCTAGCGAGACACTTGTGGTAAAGCCTTCATCAAATCTAAAGAGTTCAAGTACAAAGTGGACTGGTTTGATGCGCATACAGCCGAAGGACATGTGAGCTTCCTGCGATTGCTACAAACAAGTTTCATCACCTTGTAATCTCGTTCTAGTGATTTACAGTCGGTATAAACTGAAGAGTGGACGTAGTATCATTTGGCATTTGAACCACTCTAAAGTATAAATACCTAGTGTTATTTACCGCTTTTTGTTCTTATATAGCTTGTTTACTGAAACCCAACAAATAGTAAGTTGTTGGTGTATTTCTTGAATTTGTTTAAGTAATACTTCGAGCCTAAAACCAGTATTTGGAGTTCTAACTAACTTGAGTAAGAGTGAGTTGAACCACATTACGCTTATAAGACTTCCATTGCTTACTGACTAATAATTTGGAACCAAATAATTATATTGTATCATTATAATATTTTTCTTTTTGACAAGTGAACTAAGAATATATCGAAGAGATGTGTATCTTTATTTTTTTATTTTGTTTTAGAAAGTGTTTATCATTATTTGTGATTGTATAAACAAAAGAATAAACTTATAAAAAAATATACATACGCAATTGCAAGATATATTTTTTAAAAAAGAAAGTTGTAGTATGTTACATCTTCCAATAATATATACATTTTGGGCGAATGTTGTATTTGTTTTTGTTAGGAGATTTGATAGAAAAAATTGTTAGAAAATTTGATAGAAATATCGTTCTTTTATATTATGTTTTGGTGGGTCAAAGTATATAAAAGCCATCTTAGATAGTTTCAGCTTAGTTAAAAAAATATAAAGTCCTGCAAAGGTTCTCTTATCGAGTTGTAAGCTTAGGCTAATCTGGAGACTAGATTGACCAATAAGTCTAGTACGCGCGAAAGACTCAACAGGCTAAGGTTCAAAGTAAACTCTACAAGCCTGGATGACTATGAGTCTAGCTGAAGTATGGATTTTGCAAAGTACGAATCCAACAAGTATGGTGCAATCAATCAAACCATACTTAACAGCACAAGGACCAAGCATACTTCAAAGGGATGACAACATCAACATTGACTTATGTTGTGGGTATTTTTGTGTTGGATTTGAAGCCCAAGAACGAATTATTTCAATAAGGAAATAGAAAGGTGTTAAAAAGGGAAGACGAGAATATTATTTCTGGCTATACTACAACAGATACAAGAAATAGAACGAAATTCGACAATTTAAACAATAATAAGGTAAATTCTGTCTGGATCGAGCTATATCGAACTGTGGTTCTATAGAATGCCTCTTCTTTTTTGCTATCCTCCCTAAAAATGAGTCTTTCCTGAAATATTTATACTCATCTCAGGTAACGCTTCCTTCTTTAATTCCGCGATCTTCGCCGATCCTTACTGCCAAATTCATGCCGTTGCATAATTTCCAAAAGATCCGTTCTTCCCTAATTAAATATGCCTTTATTGCCGACCAACCGTTCGAACTTTTCATGGTTCGAACCATAATTTTTGATCTCTCCTTTGACCTATCCCGATGGGCCTCCAAATCCAGAAATCCAGCCCATATCTCCTGGATCACCTTTTAACGGGCCTTTTTCCCTTTTTAAAAATTATCGACCTCAACAACTTATAAGTATGACGATACCAGCATAGACTTCCTAGTATAGGTCCTAGCACATGAAGACAAGAAGAATCGCTTGAAGAATGTATTGAAGAAGTACATACTTCAAGGATTGGAGAAGCCTTAAAGTCTGTAAGCAAAAAACACAAAGTTTCGTTACATAGGACAACAAATCCAGGATTCCTCAAACTGGCAAATATTGTCGTTCTTACAAAAAGACGAATTATCGCTGTCAAAGTCAGAAAAAGGCAGAGCGGGTGTAGAATAGGCGCAAAACTTTTGAAAAAGCACCACCTACCCGCCTAGCGCAGCAGCCAATAGAGACATTCAATTGGACATCTTCCAATTTGTCTCTAACAAACATTTATTTCAAATCTTTAATCTTACGGCTATAAATACCAGATAAATCAACAAAAGAAGGTTACAAGTTAAGAATTAACAATGCATGCAATCTGCGAACTCATGCCGAAAGGATTAAGTCTTATAGTGTACACAAAAGATAACACCATTTAAGCTTACTTTCGAGGCTTTTTAGCTTTTTCGTGTGTCACCCGAGTGAATACGAGACTCAGAATCTCAGCATTCTTGAGTTATTTCTTGGTAGTCTTTCTCTCCAAGAAAGACTACAACAGTCTAGTACATCTTGTACTCTGACTCTTACGGGCACCCTGCCGCTTAGGAGATAGTTTACGGGGGAACTATAAACACCCCATTCCGGCTACAAGGAGGCTAAGTGGTGTGCCCACACTCTGAGCAACTGCAAAGCGAAGAACCAAGCAAGGACCTTGATAACTCTCTTAAAGAGTTATTATTTTATCTCGAACTTAATTAAATATGTCCTAGAATAGTCTTATTTTATAGGTTAATTAGGAAAATATAGGTAACTTTGTGAAGTTATTAAGTTTAGGATTAAATATGGGTTTTATGTTATTTATGAGTTTTTTGCGAGGGAATTGTTTAGATAATATCACAGGTGTTACTATGTTGGAGCATAACAAGAGCATGAAGGATAGATACAATGTCACAGCATAGGAGCAGCATAGCTAGAACTCTAGTGAGAGACATTCGGGACCACAGCAGACAGGATCTCAGCACTTTTCAGATCCTGTCCCAAAAGCAGGACATATGTCAACCAGGAGAACTGTCAGAGTTGGAAGGCAGATTGAGGAGCCACGTGTAGAGCTGGGATGAAACTGAAGGGAGACAGAGAAGATATTTTGGACTGAAAGAGAGAGAATTAGCACGACGGATTGCAGGAGGAGAAAGGGAATCATTGCGAGAGTTTGATCAGGAGAAAAACTGGGAGTTCGTGAGAAGTGAAGTGGATGTTGCAAGAAGCCTGAACAGTTTATCTTTATTTTTACGTTTTATTTAATATTTCTGCGTAGTAAATGATTGGAGATATGAACTCGAATGTTATTTACTATTTATCTTTTGTAAGCATAAGATAAACCTTTTAAGCTCGGGTTGTTGACTATTTTTTCTTCTTGAATATATGCTAAAGTTGTTCTCGTATTAAATCTGGTGTTTGATCTCTATTTTGATTTGTTTGTTTGCCTAAACACGACAGTGGCAGGTAGAAATATCACCTAGTGAGATCGAGAGGAGATCTAGGATGAGGAAGTCGCGATCAATCTTGATTCCTAGTGTGGAGATGCATATGATCTAAGACTTGCAAGAACCCTTGTTCTGAAGTGATTTGTTGGAAAGCAAAACCTGTCATAGACATATGAAGGTTAGCAAGAAAACATAGATCTAGTGCTGTGAAAATAGTCTAGACATAGGAAAGTGTGGTTGCAAGAACCAGAGTTGATGTCTGAACAATGCTGCAGCATATAGGAGAGTAGATAACAAATAGTCGGTAACCCGAGTATATTTTATCACAGTTTTAAAACCATATCTGACTAGTTTATGATTATTTTGTGGGAAGAAACATTGTTGATAGCTCTAGCATTGTTAGGTTTTATTCTATATGCTTTCTTCTTATTTTAGTTTAGTGAGTTACAAACTTACCTTAATTTACAAGCAATATGATGTGCACGACTCACTTTCACTCCCTTAGGTACGATATCTGGACTTAGATATGTATTACTTGTTAAGACATACGTGCACTTGCGTATAATTATAATAGCTACTAGCACAACACAACAGACCTGGCGAGTGCGCTTGTGGATTGGTGGACGAGGCATTCACCGACAAGCTATAGATTGTAGGAGCACCTGTAAAAATTCTAAGCTTAGTAGATTACCAGAACGAGTGTCTGAAGAGTGGACGTAGGACGGTTTAGTCTGAACCACTATAAATTTTTTTGTCATTTATTTCTTTCATTATTTGTTTGTCAGCATACCTATACTTTAAAACTTAACACCCAAGTGTTGCAGTATATATTGAATACTAACACTAAACATAGTTGACACTAAGTACCTAAACAAGATTTAACAAACCAAGCTGACATGTCACCATCAGCTTGAATAAGTGCAAGCTTACTGAACAAACAACTTAATTTCCACTGTGCATATACTTTATACTCTGATAAAGTGGGACCAATAAGTGGTATCAGAGCGGTCAATGCTTACATGTTGGTTGTTTTGAGTCAGCCAATTAGGGTTTGTGCTGCCAGCCACTACCAGATGCTCCGTCACACGTCGCCACCCCTGCGCCCCGCGCGGCCACTCGTCGCAAGCCCTGTCCACCTCCGCGGCCGCCTGCCACGGCTGCTGCGCCATTGTCGGCGGCGTGCACTTCTTGCGCACGCCCTGATCTTCGTTCTTCGTCCCGTACAAATTATAGATTTGAAAAATACAAAATAGATCTAATATATTACAATTGAATTTTCCTATCAAATCTAATCACATATTTTCTCGTGATTTTACAAAATTATTTAATCCAAACATGAATAAACTACTACAAATTAAATTAAACGGGTTGCCACGAGGAACAAAAACCAAAAATAAAAAATATCCAAAGCAGTAAAATAAATCCATACATGCATAAATCGATAATTATTTTACCAACAGAGCCATGAAATAGAACCGGGCTCTGATACCAGTTGTAGGGATTTTGTTGTCGTGAATTGAATTACTTAATCCAAGCAAAACCCGGATCGTGCCATTTGATTAAATCTGCGGAACAAGAAATTATTACAGAACCCTAATTTCAAGATTTAATCAAAAACAAGAATCAGAAAGAGAAGAAAGGTTGTTCTCCAGATTAGATCTTCAGATCTGTATCCCAATGTTGTTCAATCCTGCTACTGGTGAGGATTCCACAGGAATGAGATTGTGCAGGACAGAGTCAAAATCCTTCTCCTCCCTCTACACACACTAGCGCCGACCCTCTCACTCTCTCTCCTAGGTTTACTATGTTTTTTCAACCTATATGATTTGAGAGAGAGTGACTGCTATTTATAGACATAGGGTTGAAACCCTAATGGGCTCGTTTCAGCATATTATTTGGGCCAGACCTGGGACCTAATGCAAATAATAAAATGGGCATTTGAATTAATTAATTCTCATGTCCACAACCCATGACACAATTAATTAATTAATATTAATTCTTTTTCATCACAGAATTAATGCTGACCTACCCCTTTATTACCACGTTATGAGAATAGGCTGCATATACTTAAGAATCCCCATATTTAAGGTTAATGGACATTCATTAATTAATTGGAGCTTCTGACAAGCTTCACATAATTAATTAATTTCTTATAGTACCACTCAAACCTCATCACTCGTGCTTGAACTTAATCAGCCTGCAGGACTTTAACACGATAAACATTATTGAGCTCATCAGGGAATGTCCCCATCCAATTACTCGAATATGGTAACCTAACTCCAGTCTCAGACTGTACTACACGAACTGTTGTTACCCAAGATGCATATATACGAGCACGTTACTAAGGCTCTCCACTATGATAAGTCAAATCAACAGTCAGCCCGTGCATACTCATGAACCTTCGTTAGGGTTCGGACTCAATCAAGAGATGAGATCTTGTATTCTCTGATGTCAGACAAAAGAATACATCTCACTGTGGTCCATTCAATACGCAACCGTGTGTACCAGCATATCAAGTGATCAAGACAGATCACTTCTTTCCGACTATGCTGTAGCCTACACTGACAAACTTATCCTCAAAGTTGTCTCGACTGTGATCACTATATTTTTATTTCACTAGGTCAAGTGATCATACTATCTTCTGCGATCTACAACACGTCGTATGATCATCCCTATCGGTGAGATAAGAGGATACCATTGTTACTCACATGTAAGTTTGTTTAACAGATATGAAATAAAGCTTAATGTATACACAATGTAATAAATACTTTTTGTATACAAAACCCAACAGAGATGGACTGCTCTAGGCTCATATATTAGAGAGCTCTTCGCTGCATGATGGGCAGAAACTGAGAAATCAATCCATGCAGTCGAATGAGAAGAGAAGCCCAGAGGGGTAAAGTGGAAACGGTGTTCATCTCAGTTGCAAAACCTAAGAAGGACATCCCCGTTTTTTCTTGCCACTGCTGTTGAATTACCTTTGCCAACGGCAGCAGACCTCCGTAAGAAAAGCTGTTGAAAGCCAGCATGAGGGAAGCTGAAAGGTGGTCAGAATATCAAACAAGCTTCCCTCGATGCAGTACTGTGCTTAAATGACAGTACCAACAGCCGAGATGAAGATGAAGACCAAGAGTAGCCTAGCATAGTCTTGTAATAGATTTGTATAGGTTTCTTGAGTTAGTTTACCCCTGTACTTGTAATGAAAATACTTAAAGGATAAACTGACTTGTGGATGACATTTCTTTTTTGTCCGACAATGGTCTTTGCTCTTCATAATTGAACTTACACATTCTAGTGTAATCAGCAAGCTTCTTTGCTCTCTTACGTACTTAAGATTTTTGTGCTCTAAACTTACCTGAAATATTAATCGAGCAATATCTCTCCAAGCTTATAAGGAGAAAGCTGAACTTGAGGGGGAATCTTTCTGAGTTTATAGACTGATAGTTCTCATTTGAAAAAACTCTAAAGTTTTTTGCTCTTCATCAGCTTAGGTTAGAGATGGCTTTGACCACACTAAAAATGGGAAATTGTTAGGAAATTTGATAGAAATATCATTCTTTTATGTTATGTTTCGGTGGGTCAAAGTATGTAAAAAGTCATCGTAGATAATTTCGGCTTAGTTGAAAAATACAAAGTCCTATATAGGTTCTTTTATCGAATTGTAAGCTGAGGCTAATCTAGAGACTAGACTGACCAATAAGTCTAGTACGCGCAAAAGACTCAACAGGCTAACGTTCATAGTAAACTCTACAAGCATGGATTACTATGAGTCTAGCTGAAGTATGAATTTTGCAAAGTACTAATCCAGCAAGTATGGTGCAATCAATCAAACCATACTTAACAGCACAGGTACCAAGCATACTTCAAAAGGATGACATCATCAACATGGACTTGTAAGTATGACGACACCAGCATAACTTACTAGTCTAGGTCCCAGCACATGAAGACAAGAAGAATTGTTTGAGGAATGTACTTAAGAAGTATAGACATTAAGGATTGAAGAAATCTTAAAGTCTGTAAAGCACGAGACACCAAGTTTCATTACTTAGGACAACCAGTCTAGGATTCCTTAAACTGGAAAATACTGTCGTTCTGACAAAAAAACGAACCGTCGCTATCAAAGTCAGAAAAAGGCGGAGCAAGCGCAGAAATAACTCAAGAATACTGAGATTATAAAAGGATTTCTCTCTTATAGATACATCTGTCAACATTATAAAAGGGATCAAATTTTTTCCCTTCAAAATCATTAAGCAATAAAATTATTATTCTTTTTCATCTTGAGTATTCTTTCTTTATTTTCCGTTTTTCTTGAATTTCACCCATCAATATGCATAAATCAATTTTTCTCGATTATCAAGAATTCGTAAAATAAATGGAGTTTCAATTATGAATGCCAAAATTTTTACAATTCTCATAGGAGAGGAAAATAAATCATGTCCTTTAATTTAATAAAATAAGTGGTCTAGATTTGATCTCCCTATTTGTTCTATTTCATAATTTAACATTTAATTAACTACATAAAGGGCTTTTTAGTATTTTTTCAAATAATATTTTAATTCTTTCCTAACTAATTTACACATTAAACGTGGTAAGTTATATTCTTCAAATCTTTACTCTGGAAAGTGTATCTTCATTCCCATAATTTACGTAAATTCAATTATCAAGAAGAAGGTTTTCATCGCTTTTTTCTGCCATTTTTTTAATTTCTTGTTTTTCTGCAGTTCATCTTTACGACCATCCCCGTCCCCCACCATCCACTGGCGCTGTCTCCTATCTCCCTTCATGTCGCCAGTGTCATCTCTCCGGCCGTCGCCATCCCCCACCATCCACCGGCGCTGTCTCCTCTATCCCTTCCACTCCTAATGCAGTTGGCACGAATTGAGAATCTACAAGAAATCAATGCTGCCTACGCAATCTCGACAACCTGTTACACTAGAGGAGACCTCTGTTGCTTGTTTCATTTTCAAAGCAATGTTTTCTATGTATAGACGAAACCATAAAAAACTTCATCATGGGATGTGAATATTTCGTAGTTGCCCTTTGGTATACAATCCTGTCTTTTATAGATTTTGTTTTTGTTCCTTATATGTGTTTATTGGTGGATATTTTTATGTTAGTGTGCTTTTTGGCTGTAGGTATATACTTATAAAACATGAATCCAGGTGATGAATGTATTGTTGTATTTGAATTTTAGTTATTTTTATATATTTTTTTAGAATAAAGTTGCATTATCTGAGCCTGTAAATTTGCAGTGTCAAAGCCTGTAAAGTTGCATTATTAATCTTTGTACAATGTATTTTTATAAGCCTGCAAATATGCATTTTATAAGCATGCAAATATACATTATATAAGCCTGCAAAGATGCAGTATACTTTGGTTGGTTAAAAACGTAGTTGTTAATTTTTTAGATATAAGTTGCATTATATAAATATGTAAATATGCATTATATACGTCTGTACAATTGCATTATCCTTCATGGAATGATTAAGTTTTTTAGAATATAGTTGTGTATTTTTCCGATGCAAGTTGCATTATATAAGCCTATAAATATGCATTATATAAGCCTACAAATATGCATTACATAAGCCTGCAAAGTTGCAGTATATTTTGGTTGGTTTAAAACATAGTTATTTATTTTTTAAATGTAAGTTGCATTATATAAGTATGTAAATATGCATTATTTACGCCTTTAGAGTTGCATTATCGTTCAAGGAATGAGTGAGGTTTTTAGAATATAGTCGTTTATTTTTATTGATGTAAGTTGCATTATATGAGCCTCCAAAGTTCATTATATAAGCCTAAATAGTTGCAGTATGTTTCATGTAACGATTGAAGATTTCGGAACATAATTGCATTTTAAAATTACGGATATTGCATATTTATATTCAATGTAATGCAATTTCATAGAAAATGTAATGCACGACCTTGCTAAATTGATTTCTTAAAATTCAAAATCCATAAAAATTGGGGATGATGGTACATAATTTTAGTAATTTTCCAATTTTCCTAGATATAATGAGTGTGAAAAAAGGATAAAAATAATTAATTTAGAAAAATACTCATTAAAATTTAAAATTCCTAAAAAGTAGGGATAATTGAGTATAAAATTAGGGATTTTTCTATTTTTCTAAATATAATAGGTGCGAAAAAGGACAAAAAAATATTAATTAAGCAAGATCATCATCAAAATTCGAAATTCCTAAATTATAGGGATATTGGAGCATGAATTTAGGGATTTTCCTATTTTGTAAATTTAGCGGGTGTACATATTTGCTAAATGAACCTCCGACTGCAAATCTTTTATACTCGTTGATGCACTTTTTTAAATTTGATCATAACCGTCCAACAACTAAAATAGATGGTCCAAATTCATTCTCTTCTCCCATT
Source organism: Plectranthus barbatus (assembly GCA_026898455.1). Classification (NCBI taxonomy): domain Eukaryota; kingdom Viridiplantae; phylum Streptophyta; class Magnoliopsida; order Lamiales; family Lamiaceae; genus Plectranthus; species Plectranthus barbatus. The sequence goes on from JAPKLW010002158.1 coordinate 97,862, forward strand.
TAAGAGACCATCTAGGGGCGGCAATCTCTGACTCGATCCGACAACCCGACCTGAACCTAACACGAAATTAGTGGGTTGGGTCAACCCATTTAACTGTTGGGTCAATTTTGGGTTGAACCCACGAACCCAATTAGATTTTGGGTTGGATTCGGGTCACCTGTGGGTCAACCCGTGTAACCCAAATAACCCGCCAAATTATTAATTTGAAATTAATAAAGTTTTATATCTTACCATTTTAGCATTTATTTTTAATATATTTGATTTTTATTCATGAATATTATATTCAATGAGTTATACTATAAATTAAATTCTATATTATACCTCAAATTATTCATATAATAATAATAATAATAATAATAATAATAATAATAAAAATAAAAAGAAATATGCCTAACACAAATTCAATGAGATTTGATTACAAAATTGTCCTATTAAAAATATTATAATTGTATTATATAAAAAATAGTAAATATAATAAATTAGTGGGGTGTAATATTTAAAGAAAATGACAAACATAAATTTCTTATATCTTTTATTATAAAGAATATATTTACGTTATAATATAATAAATATTATAAAAAAAATGAAATAATATTTTTTATGGGAATAGTTTTTTCAATATTCTCCGTTAATATATAGATAGATTATCTAATTATTTAAAATATAATTATAAGATTATAAACATATTATATATATATGAATATATTAGTATATTTATAATATATATTTTTTTATATTATACATCTAAGTATTTTTATTTATTTGATAATACCAAAGCAAGTATATAAAATACAAAACTTATAAAGAAAGATAAAATAGTGAAAACATAAGATTTTACTAAAATATATTATATATGTATGTGCTATAACATTAAAATATATCAAGTAAAATAAAATTAATGTGATGTAATGATTTACACCGCACTATAAAGTTATATATCTTAACATTTTTTATAGATTATCTTTAATATATTTAATTTTTATTCATTAATATTACACATATTATAACATAAATTATTTTCTACATTATACGTCAAACTATATATACATTTAATAAAAATAAAAAGAAGTACATTAAACATAAAGTCTATGAGATTTGATTTTAATATTATCCTATAATAATGTTATATTTGTATTATTCTAAAAGAATAGTAAATATAATAAATTAATGAGATATAACAATTTAAAGAAAAAGTGACAAATATAATTTTTAAATATTTTTAATTATTTTTTATTGTATATATGTTATAATAGAATAAATAAAATAAAAATAAAAAATTATGTGAATTTTTGGAGTGAACAATTTATTTTACTACTTTGCTTTAATATATATATATATATATATATATATATATATATATATTAATTTATTTATTTTAAATTTGGTTAGAATATCTAAATAAGATTTGAACTAAAAAGATTTATTTTTTTTTAAAAATTTGGTTAGAATAATTGAATAAGATTAAACGGGTCATTTGGGTCATTCTCGGGTCGACCTGAAAATAAACAGGTCGGATTCGGATTGAACTTTCTAGACCCGAAAAATAAATGGGTTGGGTTCGGGTTGGCATATAACGTGTTAATATTAGGTCTCAACCCGACCTGCCAACCCGAACCCAACCCAATTGCCACCCCTAAGACCATCTAATCAAAATTCTAGAGAAATATGATAGTTAAAAATATTAATTTAATTCAAGATATTTTTGCAATTATTAAGTCTTTTGGGAATCATGTATACTCCGCCAATCAAATTTTCAAATATCAATTCATATTTAATTCCTAACTTATACAAATTAAATATAAAAAAAATATAATATTGTAAAATTATAATCATTAATATGTGTAAAAAATATCAAAATTGTGTAATTAACATATAATAAATTTACTGCATCCACACATTTTATTGATGTAATGGTAATCGATAATATATATGTTATCTTTTAGTCACAAATATATTTTAATTTATTTACTCATTAGATGTATATAATTTATATTTTATAAGTATATCATTTTTTAATATTCTTTATATATATTTTTAAAATATTAAAATATTCTTCTCGAAATAAATTGGATAAAAATTTAATTTAAAATAATCATATTCTCTGGTATTATAATTTTAAATACACAAAAAATATTTTTGTGTAATGCACAACAACACAAATATACATTTAGTTAAAAATAAATCTGATTCATGGTTATCAATCCATAAATATGCTAATTTCAATTTCATACTTAACTAGTTTTGCACTTGGCGAATTGAATAAACAATTTCATATATTATAATACAATTAATAATATTATCTATTTTTAATTAATCTATTCAAAAAAATTATTAATTCATAAAATAAATTACACTTTTATTATTTAAATTTAGTAAATAAAATAAATTAGTGAAAATATAATGATTAAAAAATGATAAATATAATTTTGTTGACATTTTTGATTGTTTGTTCACTTTGTTGTACATAAAAATGTTATAATATAAATAATAATTAAAACTAAATAAAATAAATATTTGTGTGATTTCTTTTGGGAAAATTAATACAAAAGAGCTGGTCTCCTGCGAGACGGTCTCACTATTTTTTTATTGTGAGACGGACCTTAATACATCATTTCTATAAGTTAAATACACCATTTCATTTTTAAGAATTACATTATTTGCAACAAAGAAATACATCATTTGTAATAAAGAAATACATCATTTCATTAAACTCATATCATAATAAAAATGGTGAAACATTATTTGCAATAAAGAAATACATCATTTTATTAAATTCGTCTCACAATAAAAATGATGAGACCGTCTCATCTGAGACTTTGACAATACAAAAAGGTAATAGGTTATGGCGGGAATAATTACATGGCTATTCTCTTTTGTTATGTAGATAAATAATTTTAATATACTTTTAGTTGAATCAACACATGTCAAATTCGATTATACAAAATTTGATATAATAATGA
>JAPKLW010002159.1:0-14579 GCA_026898455.1 Plectranthus barbatus
ATACTAAGTGTTTTCTGAAACACAAACTAGTTAAGAACCACCAGTTTGTGAGTGCATGTTTTGATCTTAAAATTTCCACTGCAAACTATATGTACTCTAATCTCGGGACCAACAGTAGTAGTTCATGTGTTAAAAGAGTCATTTATTTTATATATGAATAAATCTATATCATTTATTTTGAAAAAACAATGTCTAAATTAGTTTTTATGCTTTATATATTATTCTTTGAGAAATTATACTCCCTCTGTTCCGGTGAAGTAGTCCATTTCTTTTCGGCACGGGAATTAAGGGTTGTGAGTGTAGTGAAATTAATATTTTATTGGTGAGTGTGAAAAAGTTTGTCATTTTAGGAAAATGGGACAATTCTATGGGACAAACAAAAAAGGAAAATGAAACTACTTCAATGGGACATAGGGTGTACTTATTTTTTTAATAATTAATATTTTTTATCTGAATTGATGTGATCAATCTAAAGACTCAAATTATTTCTTATTTAACATATACTTTATTTTTAAAACCAAATATCAACTATATAGAGTTTTGAATTAACTGTATAAAAATAAAGATGATTATATTTGAGGAAATATATTTATTCTATTATCGTGCAATAAATGCATTTTTTTATATTTAATAAATTTGTTTTGTCTTGCTTTAATCACGCTAGATTTTATATTTTAACATCTACTACAAGTAATTTGTTAAAAAAAATCACAAGAAGTTATGGACAAATTTTTTTTTTTATCAAATTCAAAAAACTTTACAATACAATTTTATCAATAATAATAATGAACAAAACTTATATATTTTTTGGAATAACCACTTAAAATTTACATAAATATTTATAATTTTGTGAATTATATTATGATATCATAAAATAAGATATTATATAATAAGTGTTATGTTGCGCAACATGTGAGTGTAAAACTATTTATATATAATAAGAAAATACACCACGCAGATTTGAGGTGTGAGTGTAAAACTATTTATATATAATAAGAAAATACACCTCTATCTCTGGAAATTTGGGAATTTTAAGGTTCTTCGCGGAACCGTTTATCCGTTTGGCTAGGCGCCTATAAATTTACAACTAGGAAAAAAATTATGACTGTTGTGTTTTTAGAAGGAGTGTAAGAACACCAAAGAGATAATTTGTTCTTAGATAGCAACAAGTCTTGTGTCCAAGATGATACATGATTAGCTTTTGAAAAACCTTGAACGTAGTTAGTTTTACAGTTGATCGTTCGGCAATAATTCTCACAGATTTGTAGAAATGTTAGATTGGGAGAATTGGTAACCTCTCTTCCCGGGACACTTCGTCTATTTACAGATGAAGTGTTAGAGGTTTGAAAAATGTAACTGTTGAGAGGCATTTTGGAAGATGTCCAATTGGTGCTTCTCTTCTGCGAAAGACAGGTTGCTTTTGCAGAAAGTCTGCATCTGCTCCCGCTTTGATAACGCATGATGTTGACATCGTACTTTGTGCCGGAACGACTCTTTAAATCAATATAAGAAATCGATACTAGTCCAACACCAGAATCTCCAGACTTAAAGTAATCTTCATTCTTAATATCTGGTATTTATTTGAATTCCTTTAAACTTGTTGTTCTTGTCTCTATGCGTGAGAGTGATGGGCGTAGGTGATACCGACCAGTTTCATGTTGGTATCGTCAGACAGTTTTCTTCATGCGAAATCTCTAAACTGGTATTGAGGATAGTATCCAGTTTCTTCTATTACCTTGTAAGACTAAACTGAAGGATTTTCAATTTTCCTTGACCGGAACTGGTGGTTTCTATATATTATTTGGCACATAATGATAGGTAAAATTACTTATAACAGACTTTAACTCAAATTTGATAAGACTCATGAGTCTATTAAATCAAACTCCAACTAAACACAATTTAGTTAATTTTAAGTCGGTTTTAATTTTTTTAAGATCAATTTTAAAAATCTCGCAAGCTAATTTAATTAGCTAACGCCACGTCTAACAATCATCATAAATTATTGTATTTAGTGTTTGATTAAATATAATTATATGTCATATGTTTCAATTCCCCAAGACAACTAACTAGACGAGGTTACGGACAGGACAGTACCACCCTTTTCCTCACCTTCCAATAATTATTTCTGCTTCCCTTTAAAGGAAAGTATATAATTCCAATATTTTACTATTTATGTGCTTAGATCAAGACTAATCTGGCAAAATATATACACTAATCACATGTCTAATTAAATCGAGTAGATTTTAATAGTAACTGAGTTTAATTTATTTAACATTAAGTTGAGTTTCAAGTTTTTTTTTCATTTAATATTTTTAAATTTACAAATTCAACTAAACCTTATTCGAGTCAAAATAAATTTTTAAAATTTAGATTATATTTAAAATATTTATTATTTTTTTAAAGGTAAAATTATTTTATTCAAAAAATATTTTATGCTCAAATTCTGAGTTTTTTTTCTTCTTATAACTACTAAAGTTAACAAAGATTTATAGAATTCGTTTCTCTAAAATGACAACAATATTAATTTTAAATCTTATAATAGTTTTAGCTATAAAGATTTTTAACGAACTTACGAGTTAAATATTAAAGTATATAAATTTGATTCATTAATAAGGAAGTTCGAATGAACTTTTATTGTGATAAGTCATTTACAACCATAATCCAAATTGTATAGACCATTATTTAGCAAGCCTTTCGAGTTCAGCCTCTTCTATTTTATTTTCTTAGGATAAATTTTATAGTATAATTTATTCGTTTCATTTAGTTAACAAATTATACGTATTTAAATCTATTTTGAATAATATAGTACAAGGTTCTAACATTTTCAGAATATAATACATAAATTATAATGAGATAAATATATTATAAAGGGTAAAGATACAAATATACAATAAACTATATGTATTCCTAAATAAATATGTAAACTATCAGTTTGTATCAAATATATTAGATTTGTTTAATTGATAAGCTATACTTATTTAAATATATTTTACGTACTGTAAACATACATGATTTATAATTTGTAAGTTAAATAAATATAGGACAAGATTCTAACATTTTATAATATATTACATCAATTATAATGAAATAAATGAAAATATAAAGGGTAAAGATACAAATATGTTTATCACAAAATAAATATGCAAACTATCAATTTTATTTCAAATTTATGACAATGATAAAAAAAATTAATGTTTCAAAGAAAATCTCATACAAAAACAACGTTATAACTTTTTAAAAAGTCATGTACCCGAAACATCATCGTTTCATTTACATTTTTCTTCAAAATATCAGTTTTTTTATTTTTAGATTTTCCCTTTAAAAATAAAATTAATAGTTTGATAATTAAATTTTGGTTTGATAAATTTTAATCAGAAAAAGTTATAATAATTTATAATGTATTTATCTTTTAACCGTTATAAACTAAACCAACGTAACAAAATATTGTCTGGTAATATAGGGTCTACCAGTGGTTTGCTGAACGAGAAATAAATTTAAAATGACAGTTCAATAATTTGATATTGGATTTGTTGAAAAAATGCATAGGTAGAAGATCTAGAAAGTGAAATTTAGTATACCTTCAAAGGGCAATGTCAAATCTATTAATGTGAGGGATAACAAAGATTAGAGATATGAGAGATAAAAGCAAAAGATGAAAGAATAAAAAGATGGGATCATGACATATAAAGTACTTACTCCAGCATTAAATTAATAATTTGGGAATAATATTAAATTTGTATGCCAATCCACAAGTACTAATTAAATCATTAACAACAGCCACATTTAGTTTAATATAAACCACTTTTTGCTTCTTGATTTCAGACAAACCAAACTAAACTTTGGAATTCATTGATTATTTACGCATACAAAAAGGGAAAAGAGGGATTTTGAGGTAGTGACATAGTACTATTTTAATAGAGAAAAAAGTTATTACTCCAATATATGACTAATTAATAAATAGAGAAAAATGTTTGAGAACAGTAGAAGAAAGATGATTAATGAATGCAAGAATGAAGAAACTGATTTAAATAATAAATAAACAAATAATTTCTACATTTTTGCAGCTCATTGATGAAGACTAATCATATTAATAAAAGCAACTGAAATTAAAAGAAAGATTAATGATGAACAAAAGGGAATTAGAAAATTAAAGTAACAAAAACGCAGCCGGAAATTCCCATGTCTCTTTTCCTCACTATCTAATCAAAACCATTTTTCTTTTTATTTTAATCATCCCTTGATTTCTCAACAAAAGATTGATTCAAGTTGAAGATGATCCATTTGTTGTACCAAGAATACTGTTATCATCATGATGATGATGGTGGTGGTGGAGATCTTGCAACTGAACACTCTCTTTGCTGTCACTGTCTTCTTCTTCTTCTTCGGCGGCGGCGGGGTAACTCATTCGACCGTCGTTATTGGTGGGTGGCGGCGGAGGGCTGTTTGATTCTTGATCTTTCTTGCCGAAGTTGTTCTTGTTGTTATGCATCCACACTTTCAAAACCCCTCTCTCAATGCCGACGTCTCTGCAGAATCCGTTGATTAAATCTTCATCTTTCTTCTGAATTTTCCACCCCACCTTCTCCGCGAACACGAGCATTTTCTCCTTCTGATTCTGAGTGAACTTCGTACGGAACCGTTTGCGGCTGTTGGAGCTCAGCAGCGGCGGCGCGGAGGTGTTAATGCCGCCGGGAATCAGAATGTTGCTGTCGGGCGGAGGACCGGCTAGGCCGTGACTCAGAGCCAGCAACATATGCGGCGCAGAAGGGTAGTACGAGGAGGATATCGGCGGCGGCGACGACGGCGAGTTATCTGGGCCGCCGCTGTGAGGGGGAGCAGGAATCGGCGCAGGAGGGTGATGACGGTGGTGTGGGCTGTACTCAAGCGCGGGGAGGGCGGCGTTCGGCAGCAGTGGGTCTTCGGCCTCACGGCGGTGGAAGTTCCGGTGGCAGCCGCAGGCGGCGCACGTGAGCGAAGTGGGGTCGGCGGGGTTGGCGGCCGGGGACGGCATGAACTCTCCACAGCCGTCGACGGCGTGGCCGCCGAGGCTGGCAGCGTGGTTCTTCAAGCATTCCTTGTAAGTTACGAGCACGGGGTGGCCTTGGTGAAGGTGCAGCGGAGCGTGGCGCTTCAGCACTCCGTTGTTGGACGGCGGCGGCGGCAGCAGCGTGACGGGTTGGATCCGGGTCGGAGTCTCGGATTCAGCATCGGGTGTTTTAACAGCTGAATTGCTGAACTCCATGGCAGCTGAAACTAAATCAAAAAAAATATTACAGTAATTTAAGCTACCTTTATTTATTGTTTTTTTTTTCCTTCCTTTCCTTTTCTTGTCTGTGTGAGTGACTGCTATTTCTTTTTTTTCTTTTTTTCTCTGCAGTGTTTTTTAAGAAATTGTGATTAGAGAAGGAGTTAGGGTTTGGAGGAAAAAGCAAGAATCTTTTGTCATGTGGGGAAGGGTGGAAGAAAGGTAGATGGGAAGCTTAAGTTAGAGAGAGAGGGAGAGAGTCAGATATATATAGAGAGAGAAATTGGCATTTTATTTTACTTTTTTTATTTTTAGTATGATGATGAAGATGATAAAATTTGATTTTGTGGTGATTTTTGTTGACCACTTATTTTTATTTCTCTTTAACCAGAGTTAATTCATGTGGTTATCTCGCAACTTTATATCAAAAATAAAAAAGATATCATTTTCATTTATATTTTCTGCTGCCAGGGTTTGACTGGGTCATTTTCATTTAAATTTCTAAATATAGTTGACTGTCAAATTCATTATATTACAAGAACGTTTATATGTGTGGATTTTTGAAATGAATTCATTGTCTTACAGCTCAGAGTGTAACACTGAAGAGTACCAGATATCACTGCAAAACTCATTTGCCCAAGTTTTGCTCTGAGAATCTTTTCTTCAATTCGAAGGATTCAATAGACTCCATTTCAAACCTCACATACACCCAATTTTAAACATTAAAATAAATTTTTTTTACAAAAAAATGTATTATGTTTGTCTTACAAAGGATTAAAATTCATTATTACAAATTTGAATTTTCTACCTACTACGAGGGTGTTGTACATCATTTCCCATCACATACACTCAATTTCAAACATTAATTTTTTTTAAAAAAGAAGAAATATATGGTGAGAATGTGCAGGAAACCCACTATTGAAGGCATACCACAACAGAGAATCCAAACTCGTTACCCATTTCAAATATAAATCGTAGAATTTAATTTTATATTTATAATTTTTAAAATATAAAGTTCACTTGACCCTTTTTCCATAATAATCTAATACTCTTCCCTTCCCACCTAATTAGTCCCATTTAATTTCGGCACAATAATCAAGAAAATAGAGATAAGAAAATTAATAATTTATGGGAAGGTCTTAGGTTAGGCACGCCTAAACGGTTTAGGCGGATTTTATCCAGTAACCCAAGTCAAATTTATCTAGTATACCCTAATTGGAGATTAATAAATCCTATTTGGAATGGGTGAACCCATTTGAGTATGGACAAAACCCGCCGAAACCATTTAGGCATGCCCAACGCAAGTTTTTGCCATAATTTATTAATGTGATTGGATTATTTTTCCATTTTTGATAATGAAACTATTATATGGGATAGACGAAAATGGAAAATAAAATTAATTTCATAGGACAAAGAGAACATATGAAAATTATCTAGAGGAAAGATTCTAGTCGTGTCATCAATCTCGAAACGTAGTGGTGAAACATTTAATTTGGCATTAATTACTTATTGTTTTGCTCCAAATAGTTATTCTTCTTGGGCCCAAGTTAAGGCCCAATATGACTAGCCCGAATCTAAATTCTTCAAAGGAAATAATAGTTCATAGCCGCCTCGGGGGTGCAACATTTCGAAAAACTAGTTCGAGCCAATAGTCGCTACTAGCTCAACATCAATGAGATGTGTTATTTGAAGACTATGTTACGAGTGGACCAACATCTCGAGTTGGCTCGATAGGCAAGGATTATCTCAAAAGGATGCCACCAATTCGAAGAACTTGATTAATAGGGGCACATGGTATGTCTCAAAGAGGCGCTTGAGCTAAAAAAACCTAAACATTCTGGAGGGATGCTTTAGCTAGTTTAGGATACCGTACACAAGAACAATTAAAACCTTATTAAATACTTACAATCTCTTATAATAATTATATAATCCAAAGCATGTATTCAGAGAAATTAATATTCTCAACAAACCAAAATACAGATTCTTTTCTCATTTATTTTTCCATGACTTTCAATTTTCCCTCTTAGCATTATTTTAATTAACTCCCTTTTTTGCCCTCAACAAACTTCCGCCCACTGTGAGGCCGATGATATGTGTGTAAAATGTTCATTAATTGCATGCTTTTCTAATTTGTTTTGCGTAGTTTTGTACACATTTCACACACATATCCTTTGTTTTGTCGATATTCTATCTTACTTTTGTGTTCTGAGCTGTCAATCTGTTTAGTTTGGTAAAAACATGAGTAAAATGACATTTTTGCCTAATTTTTTCTCTAAGAATCTTTTCTAGAACTCGAAGGGTTGAATAGACTCCATTTCACCCACCACATACACCCCATTTCAAATATTAAAATAATTAATAAAAAAAGAAGTGTGTGGTGAGAATGTGCACAACACCCTCTGTTGTGTGTTTGTTATAGCAAAGGATCCAAATCCTGTATTCTGGATTTGAATTCTCTGCTTTGACAAACCTACAACAGAGGGTGTTTTGCATCATTGCCCACCACATACACCCCATTTCAAATAATAAAATAATTTTTTTTTTTAAAAAAAGGAAGTGTCTGATGAGAATGTGCACAACACTCTCTACTCTATACCACAACACAGAATCCAAATTCGTTACCCATTTCAAATATTACATTGTAGTATTTCTGTTTTATATGCTTCGTTCATTTCGAAGAAATGATACTCAATAATTTACATTTATATATTTCAGAATATAGAGTCCACTTGGCTTTTTTCCTATATTAATCTAATATATGAAAATTATCTAAGGAGAAGATTTTACTGGTGTCACCAATCTTGAAACGTAGCGGTTAAGCATTTAATCTGAGATTAATTAGATACTATTGTGCTCTAAAATAACTGCTCATATTGGGTCCATGTTAAAGCCCAATAAGACCAGTCCGAATCTAAATTTTTCAAAGGAAATAATAGTTCATAGCCGCATCGGGGGTGCGATATTTCAAAAAGCTGGTTCGAGACAAAAGCCTCTACCAACTCAATATTAGTGAGATGTGTTGTATCAAGACACTGTTACGAGTGGACCAGTATCTCGAGTTGACTCGATGGGCACGACTGTCTCAAAAGGTTGCCACCAATTCGAATAACTTTGTCGACAGGAACACGCATGATTTCTCAAAAGGTGCTTGAGCTCAAAGAAACTAACTATTTTGAAGGGATGCTTTAACTAGTTTAGGATACTCTAAATAGGAACAATTAATATCTTATTAAATACTTACAATCTCTTACAACAATTTCAAAATTCAAAGCATGTACTCAACAAAATAAACACTCTCAATAAACAAAAATAATGATTCTTTTCTCCTTAATTGTTCCATCAACTTTTAATTTTCCCTCTTAGCATTATTTTAATTCATTTAGTTTTTTTTCCCACAACAAATGCTTGATGAATTTGTTCACTGAAAGCATTATGATTAGTATATTGTGAACAATTTGTTTTAATATACTGACAATCATTATTGTTGTGTTAGAATATTACATCTTCTATCTTAATTAACAAGCATATATCCCAAACGACCTTATCCTCTATTCTCGTCGATAGGGAGATCAGACAATGTGTTGTAAATCACAGAAGATCGCATGGATTGCTTGATCTAGCAAGATATAAATAGTTGTCACAACTGAAACAGTCCCAATATAGGTTATTGGTTTAAGCTGCAGGACATTCTGTACTTAGTAGCTTATCATGGTTACTAGATGTGCTGGTACGTTTGGTACGTATTGATAGGATCTAACTGAGATCAGTTCTTTTATCTGACATTAAAAGAATTTTGATCTTGATGTCTTGACGATATCTAAAGCCTAATGAAGGTTCAAGAAGAATACACAAGTTTGTGTGTCACTTTGAGATGCTATGGTATAGAGTCATTCATAAGCTTGTAAATCTGCATCTTGGGTGATAAGAACTTGTGTATGACTTCTAGTTCTGTAATTAGGTGCCCATGTCCAGTATAGGATGGTGGCATTCCCTTAGAAACTCATAAGGTTCATTATGCTAAAGTTGTGCAGGCTAATTAAGTTCAAGCATAAATGAAAAGGTTGAGTGGTATCACTTAGGAATAAAAGATGTTAATTAATTTATAAGCTTGTTAGAGCTTTAATTAATTAATAAATGCATGTAACCTTAAATAAGGGGATATATGGAGCCTATGCAACCCGTTCCTCGTAATGTGGTAACAAATGGACAAGTCAGTAATGATTCTCTAGTAGCATGAATCAATATTGATTAAGTAATTATTTTTGGGTTGAATTTGAGAATTAATTAATTTAGAGGCCCACATTGTTATTGTAGGGATTTAACGTGAACCGAATAAAAAAATCCAAATGAACCGGATCGATTTATGGTTATTGCTCATAACATCAATTCACAAAACCTGGCATGCTCTTAAGAATTTAATGTGTGGATAAAGGGATTACCGTTATTCCGTAGAGTCTGATCTAATTTTTCTCGTTTGAATATCCAACAATCAATTCAACCACGTGATTCAAATAAATCTGCGGAAAATAGAAACTAGAAATCTAATTCTAGATTTAATTGAAATAAAGAAAAACAAAATAAAGAATCATTGTTCTCCAGATTAGATCTTTAGGGCTGTATCCCAATGCTGTTCAGATCTGCTACTGGTGAGGATTCCACAGATTTGTAGTTGTAGGCCAGAGTCAAAAAATCCTTCTCCTCCCTCTACAAGGTGCGCGGCCCAGCTCTCTCTCTCCTTAGGGTTTTGACTGATTTGAAATATTATCAAGGTGGCTAGGGTTTCAGAGAGAGAGGGGTCTATTTATAGATCTAGGGTTTTGTCCCTAATGGGCTACTGGGCTCCATTCAACATATTTAATTGGGCCAGTCCTGAGACCTAATGTAAATAATAAAAAAAGTGGGCCAATAAATTAATTAAATCACATGTCCACAACCCAGGACACAATTAATTAATTAATACTAATTCTTTTTCACCACAGAATTAATACTGATCTACCCCTTTATTACCACGTTATGAGAACGGGCTGCATTAATTGGGAATCCCCATATTTAAGGTTACCGGACATTCATTAATTAATCGGAGCTTCTGACAAGCTCTATCTACAATTATAATATCTTATTATTCCTGAGTAGTACCACTCAAACCTTATCACTCGTGCCTGAACTTAATCAGCCTGCAGGACTTTGGCACGATGAATGTCATTGAGCTCCTCAAGGAATGTTCCCATCCTATTACTCGGATATGGTTACCTAAACCCAGTCTCAGGCAGTACTACATGAACTGCTGTTACCCAAGATGTGGATATACGAGCACATTACTCAGGCTCTCCACCATGGTAAGTCAAAGCAACAGTCAATTCGTGCAAACCCCTGAACCTTCGTTAGGGTTTGGACTCAATCAAGAACGAGATCTTGTATTCGCTAATGTCAGGCAGTTGAATACATCTCACTGCGGTCCATCAATACGCCACCCTTGCGTACCAGCATGTCAAGTAACCAAGACAAACTACTTATTCCGACAATACCGCAGCCATACGGACAGACGTATCCTCATATGATGTCTCGGCTGTGATCAGGTTTATGTCTCACTAGGTCAAGTGATCATACTGTCTTCTGCAATCTACTACACGCCATATGATCGTCCCTATTGGTGAGACAAGAGGATACCATTGTTACATACATGTAAGATTGTTTGACAGATAGGAGAAATAAACCGTCGTATACTCATTATAATAAATGCTTTCAGTATACAAAACCCATCAATCTCCCACTCATACTCAAAGCATAACTAAGCTATTACAGAGTATACAGTGCGTCTATCTAGCCTGCTATCTCGTTAACCACTGTCAGTGGTCGGCATCCACCTCAGACCCAGCTCACGAATATGTCTTTCGTAAACTTTCTGCAACAAGCTCTTTGTAAATGGATCAGCAAGGTTGTCCTTAGTGTCAATCTTCTTGATCAGTACATCGCCCCTCGATACGATCTCTCGTATGATATGGTACTTTCTCTCTATGTGTTTGCTTTCCCTATGAGACCGTGGTTCCTTTGAGTTTGCCACTGCACCAGAGTTATCCCAATAAATTGTGATGCTCTTCGGCAAACTCGAAATCACACCCAACTCTAAAAGGTAGTTCCTGAGCCATACACCCTCTTTCGAGGCTTCGGAGGCGGCAACATCTTCCGCCTCCATGGTGGAGTCAGCAATGCATTACTGCTTTGAGCTCCTCCAAGATACAGCTCCACCTCCCAAGGTAAACACATATCCCGAGGTCGATTTCTTCTCATCCTGGTCCCCTTAGAGATCCAAGTCTGTATAACCCACAGGGCACAAATCCTCACTATGATAAACTAGGCAATAATTAGTAGTTCTCTTCAAATACTTGAAAATGTGCTTTACCGCAGTCCAATGCGCCTGTCGAGGGTTAGACTGATATCTTGCTACCATGCGAATGGCATAACAGATATGTGGCCTGGTACACAGCATCGCATACATTAGGCTACCCACCACTGAAGCGTATAGTACAAGACTCATCTCATCTTTCTCCCACTGTGTCTCAGGACACTGCCCACTAGAAAGACGAACGCCATGTCTGAAAGGTAGTAAGCCTTTCTTGGTGAGTAGCATGCTGAACCAGGTTATCACAGTATCCACATAGGATGCCTGGGATAAGCTCAACATCCTTCTCTTACGATCTCGTGAGACCTTAATCCCAAGGATGTAGCCAGCTTCTCCCAAATCCTTCATTTGGAACTGTTCGGATAACCAACACTTGATTTCCAACATCAATCCCTCGTTTTTTCCAAATAGGAGTATGTCATCAACGTATAGTGCAAGGAAAACCACGCTCCCACTGACACAAAGTCGGTAAACACAACTTTTGTTTTCCAACTGTGCAAATCCATAGAATTTAATCACATCGTTGAAACGTAAGTTCCACGACCTCGAAGCTTGCTTAAGTCCATACAAGGACTTCTTAAGCTTCCAAACAAGATGTTCTTCGCCTTTGCACAAGTAGCCCTCATGTTGTTGCATATAGATGTCCCTACCTTCTTCAAGGTAACCGTTTAGAAAAGCGATTTTGACATCCATCTGCCAAATCTCGAGGTCCATATGCACATCTATGGCAAGGAGTATCCAGATGGATTTGAGCATGGCTACGGGTGAAAAGGTTTCGTCATAGTCAATGCCCTCTTTCTGACTATAACCCTTTACCACCAGCCTGGCTTTAAAAGCCGTGATTTCTCCATCCGCCCCTTTCTTTCTCTTGTATACCCATTTGCACCCTATGGCCCTAAAGCCATCCGGCAAATCAGTTTTTTGGTATACATCCATAGCAGTTATGGATTACAATTCAGAATCCATGGCAACACGCCATTTGTCAACATCATTATCTTGCACTGCCTCTTAGTAAGTCAGTGGGTCAGAGTCCTCATGTCCGTCTTCCGGGCTCAAGCCTGAAGACTCACCCACGAACATGTACCTTTCTGGCTGGAAAATAACTCTCCCACTACGACGAGGCATCGGTGTCGTGTCAGCAGTAGGTGCAGTAACTTGTGGTTCTGCACCTTGCACTGAAGAACGTGTCTGTGGTGCTGAACCTTTCACAGGTGCACCCACGTTTGCACATTCCCCTTCCCTTGGAATCACATTCTTGTTTTCAATTTCTTGAAGAACGATATCACTCCTTGAATTGTGATTACTCACATACTCGTCCTCCAAGAATCTAGCGTTGGTGCTAACAACGACTCTCTGACTCTCAGGACAATAAAAGTAACCACCTTTCGTTTGCCTGGGATACCTATAAACAACATTAGTTTTGACCTGCTTTCTAACTTATCAGGTTCCTTCGATAGTACGTGTGCCGAACAAACCCATACTCTAAACTTGCACAAACTCGGTTTGTGACCAAGGAAGAGCTTAGAAGGCGTCTTAGGAACTAATTTAGAAGGCACCACATTTAACACGTAAGCGGTTGTTTCCAATGCGTATCCCCAAAAACGAAATTGGTAAGTTTGCATAACTCATCATTGATCTTACCATCTCTAGAAGAGTCATATTTCTTCTTTCAGCTACACCATTTTGATGGGGAGTACCCAGTGTAGTCCACTTGGATGTAATCCCGTTGTCTGACAAATAATGCAGGAACTCGTTACCGAGGTATTCGCCACCGCGGTCAGATCGCATTGACTTGATAGTTTTCCCGACCTTCTTTTCTACCTCAGCCTTGAACTCTATGAATTTCTCAAAGCATTCAGACTTGTAGCGAAGCAGGTAAACGTATCCGTACCTTGAGTAATCGTCAATGAAAGTGACGAAGTACTCGTACCCTCCATGTTACCGAAATGGACGACGAAAATGATCAACACAAACAACAACACACCGATATACGTGGTTCGGCAATTGCCTACATCCACGGAGGGTTATACTATGATTTTATTGCTGGACGAAATTGGCTACACGATTACACACAGAAACACACACAGAAGATCTCTCTGAAATTCTCTCTCTCAGCTGAACGAAGAAGATGACTCTGTTTCTGTCTAACTCTCTAACTGCTAACTGTAACAGACTCTTCCAACTAATTCTGAGATCTCGAACACGTGTCACCAATCTATCTGGTTACTTATAAAACGTAACCTCCACAAAAATAACAGACTTCAGCTTCACAATACTCAGACACAAACTAACTTCAGAACACAACAAATCCGAACTCCAACATGCCCAAACTTCAACATGTATGAAAGTCTAACATGCATGAACTTTAACATGCATGAAGTCAAATCACTTCAAATCTCCCTCCTGACTTCATGTATGCCCGAATCACCAAACATGTCCATCACAATATTTCCCTCAAGCCAGTTCCATTACAGAACGCACAAGCTGATTACCAAAATCAGCAAACTCCCATCAGTTTCAAGCAATATTGAAATTTAGGTCTTGGAATCACTTTTGTTAGAGCATCAGCAGCATTATGCTCCGTTGACACCTTCTCCAACCTTATCTCTCTTTTATCAACTATATCTCTCACAAAATGGTACTTGACATCTGTGTGCTTGGACCTGTCATGAAATACTGGATGCTTTAACAGATACAATGCACTTTGACTGTCACAAAGTATGCTCACAACCTTTTGTTTCAGACCTAGTTCATGTATGATTCCTTTGAGCCACAGCGCTTCCTTAATAGCCTCTGTTACTGCCATGAATTCAGCTTCGGTTGTTGAGAGAGCTACAACCGATTGAAGTCTTGACTTCCAAGTAATGGCAGCACCCCAAAGATTAAACACAAAGCCAGTCTGAGACCTCCTTGTATCCACACTCGCTGCAAAAT
>JAPKLW010002159.1:14589-53436 GCA_026898455.1 Plectranthus barbatus
TTCAGCTTCACAATACTCAGACACAAACTAACTTCAGAACACTTCAACAAATCAGAACTCCAACATGCCCAAACTTCAACATGTATGAAAGTCTAACATGCATGAACTTTAACATGCATGAAGTCACATCACTTCACTCCACGAGCCTGCGTGGACATCAGTCCACATAAGTCAAAATGGATTAATTCCAACACTTCCTCTGCTCGAGACTGACTAGCCTTAAAAGGCCTAGTTGGCATCTTGCCCTCGATGCAGGATTCACAGACTTGATAAGGTACAGCCTGGACTAAGTCTAATGTACCGTCATCTGCAAGTCGTTGAATCCGTTTCAAGCTGATGTGACTCAGTCTCAAGTGCCAGAGATATGTAAGATCCTCATCAGAAGAAGTAAGTTTTCTCTTTCTAGGATTATCAATTACGGATGAGTTACATGCAATACTTGCAGAAGACTTATGATTACAGTTAATAACATAGAGAGAATTATTCAGTATCCCACGACAGATAACACCGTATTACCAATGATAGAAACACCACTATAAAAAATAACTGAAAATCCATCAACATATAGTTTGGAAACTGAAATAAGGTTTCGCCGAAAATTCGGCACATATAAAACATCTCTCAAAGTTAAAACAGAATCATCAAAGTACAAGGTGAAATCTCCAATGGCAGCTGCACTCACTCGTGTTGCATTCCCCATCGAGATGGTAACCTCGTCATTCTTCAACACCCTCCTCGGTGTGAACCCCTGCAAA
This sequence comes from Plectranthus barbatus, assembly GCA_026898455.1. Taxonomy (NCBI): domain Eukaryota; kingdom Viridiplantae; phylum Streptophyta; class Magnoliopsida; order Lamiales; family Lamiaceae; genus Plectranthus; species Plectranthus barbatus. The sequence continues at coordinate 15,345 of JAPKLW010002159.1, forward strand.
ATGTAACAAACATGATCAGTAGCTCCAGTATCTACTACCCACGAATGAGTAGAAATCGATGCTAAACATGTTTCTGTTACAAATGCAAAAGACGTACCTTGTCCCTTGCTTCCGCATGCGTTCTTATTTGAAGTGACACCAACCCTCTTCATCTCATTTGACCTCCGCTCACATGTTCTGTGATCAATCATATTCTTGCACACAGTATGAACTACATCTTTCAATGTGCTCGGGCTGTGCTCAAGATCTGATAACTCAGAATCCCATGAAGGTACGAAGGACTGTCCTGCTAAGAGGTCAGTGAGCAACTCTTTGAAAGAATACTCGCTTCTCTTAGCTACATCCTTCTTTAAGTCATAAAATGAAAGCGGTAAAGAGTTCAGGATTATATCGATCTTAGCCCGATCACTGATGCATCCACCTCTACGTGTGAACCGATTCATGGTGTTATCCATCATCATCACATGCAATGTCACCGAACTACCATCAACCATTCTCTTACGGACAAGGTCTTTTACGAGATCACAGCTGATAGTTCGTTCCACTTCGCCACACATGGCCACTAAGTCCATCCAGATCGTAACAGAGCTACAATAGCCCATGAGCTTGAACTTCAGTTCTCTAAACAGGTTATCCGAGATTAACTTGTAAGTAAAATCTTCAGATGTCACCCATCTGTCATAGAACTCCTTCTCACGTCTAGAGACTTTATGGTAACATGGGGCAAGTGGCATCATAGTAAGAACAAACATGTGTTGCTTAGTCAGGAGGATATACTCAATGCAGTATCTCCACTCAGGGAAGTTCGGACCAGTTAAAGGATTGAGAGCAAGAATATGATCAACAGTAGACATAGACATATCTGAAACAAAAAAGAATCTTCAATAAGAACATACATGTAGAACTTCGAAAATAAATGCATTGAAAACCTTTGTATAAATCAAATACATATGTTTTCCACTAATTGTCCAAGAGTTTCCACCGCAAGCTACACTCGTAGACGTTTACGATGTCACCCTTAACCAGAACTGCGGGTTTTAAGCCCCAATTCTTTAATTTCACTACCATGTCAGGAACCTTTCGACACTAGAAATTAATAATTAGTGAAAACCTTAGTCCAAGCCATCTCTCAAGGACAGGGAAACAGCAACTGCATTATATCCTAAGATGCTTCTAAGAAATTAACCACAAATTTAACTCTGGCCAAAAGAGACGGTTTAGCATGACACGTAACCATACTGCACAGCCCTTAAAGCTTTTGTTATCTATAATTTAAATCAATCCTAGAATACTTATGAAGGAGATCTATGCAAGCTACACTAGTAGACGTTTACGCAAAACCCTCCCACTATTCACATGATTTAAATTATTTGTCTAGAAACCCCAACAACTGTATCCATGCACCTCTAATAACTAACAAGCTACACTCGTAGACGTTTACTAGAGCGAGAGATACACTTACAACCTAGGACCGCTTTGTGGAGGTCTATTGATTTTAATTAAAAAATCTGCTTAGTATTTTTTTCTTTTAAAAAGGTTTCTTATATGCGCACATATAATTTCTTTGTCATTATATTTTCCAAATTTTTGCATGTAATTAAACAAGCCCAAAAATTCCCAAAATATAAACCAACAAGAAATTAATCACATAAGCATGCTTCGAAAGCTGTAAATAATAAAAGCAGTAAATCATGCATTTCCTATTATCTACACATGCTTAATTGTGCACATAATAAATCACATATCATACGAGGACAATTAAGGCAAACAAAAATTCCTCGTGGCCCCACAAAACAGGAAAATAAAATCCTATCTATTACATTTGAATTTTAAATTTATTTGGATAAGTCCAAATTTTTTCAAATCTTTCCAAATCTTCCAGGGCCTCGAAATCTTCATCCACCAAATCTTTTGGGATTTAGGGTTTTGTGATTTGATGATTGGCCCCAAACCCTAATGCAAACCTAGGGTTTATACAAGATTGCACCAGCCACCAAAACACGAACCACCATCATATGCATAGCAGCCGCCAACAACAGCCACCACAGCCGCCCGCCGCCAGCAGCCAGTGCATGCGCGCAACGCATTTCTGCGCGCGTTGCTTGCACCGTTGGCCTGCCGCCGCCGTCGTCCTCCTACAGCCGCACGTGCGCACGGCCTCCTGCCGCCGCCCAGTCCGTCGGCTCCGTCTTCGTTCTTCTTCCCGACTCGTCCAAATTACAGATTTGAAATAAAAAATTACAGAAACTAATCTATTACAATTTTTTATCAAATCTAATATAATCACGAATTTTCTCGTGATTTTACAAAACAGATTCAACCCTACACGGATAAACCACCGCGGGCTGAATCAAACAGGTTGCCACAAGGAACGAAAACCATCCACGACAGGAATAAAATTCATACATGCATAAATGAATTTATTATGAACAAAAGAGCCATAAATTAGAAACTTGGCACTCATACCAATTGTAGGAATTTAACGTGAACCGAATCACAAAATCCAAATGAACCGGATCGATTTATGGTTATTTCTGATAACATCAATTCACAAAACCTAGCATGCTCCTATGAATTAAATGCGTGGATAAAGGGATTACCGTTATTCCGTAGAGTCTGATCCGATCTTTCGCGTTTGAATATCCAACAATCAATTCAACCACGTGATTCAAATAAATCTGCGGAAACAGAAATTAGAAATCTAATTTCTAGATTTAATTGAAATAAAGAAAAACAAAAGAAAGAATCCTTGTTCTCCAGATTAGATCTTTAGGGTTGTATCCCAATGCTGTTCAGATCTGCTACTGGTGAGGATTCCACAGATCTGTAGTTGTAGGCCAGAGTCGAAAAATCTTTCTCCTCCCTCTACAAGGTGCGTTGCCCAACTCTCTCTCTCTCCCTAGGGTCTTGACTGATTTGAATTATGATCAAGGTGGCTAGGGTTTCAGAGAGAGGGGTCTATTTATAGACCTAGGGTTTTATCCCTAATGGGCTACTAGGCTCCATTCAACATATTTAATTGGGCCAGTCCTGGGACCTAATGCAAATAATAAAGTGGGCCTATAAATTAATTAATTCTCATGTCCACAACCCAGGACACAATTAATTAATTAATATTGATTCTTTTTCACCACAAAATTAATACTGACCTACCCCTTTATTACCACGTTATGAGAACGGACTGCATTAATTGAGAATCCTCTTAATTAAGGTTACCGGACATTCATTAATTAATCGGAGCTTCTGACAAGCTCTATCTACAATTAATTAATATCTTATTATTCCTGAGTAGTACCACTCAAACCTTATCACTCGTGCTTGAACTTAATCAGCTTGCAGAACTTTGGCACGATGAATGTCATTGAGCTCCTCAGGGAATGTCCCCATCCTATTACTCGGATATGGTTACCTAAACCCAGTCTCAGGCAGTACTACATGAACTGTTGTTACCCAAGATGCGGATATACGAGCACGTTACTCAGGCTCTCCACCATGGCAAGTCAAAGCAACAGTCAATCTGTGCAAACCCCTGAACCTTCGTTAGGGTTTGGACTCAATCAAGAACGAGATCTAGTGTTCACTGATGTCAGACAGTCGAATACATCTCACTGCGGTCCATCAATATGCCACCCTTGCGTACCAGCATGTCAAGTAACCTAGACAGACTACTTATTCCAACAATGCCGCAACCGTCCGGACAGAAGTATCCTCGTACGCTGTCTCAGTTGTGATCAGATTTATGTCTCACTAGGTCAAGTGATCATATTGTCTTCCGCGATCTACTTCACGCTGTATGATCGTCCCTATCGGTGAGACAAGAGGATACTATTGTTACATACATGTAAGATTGTTTGACAGATTGGAGAAATAAATCGTCGTATACTCATTATAATAAATGCTTTCAATATACAAAACCCATCAATTATCTGCATTGATCTTACCCATGAAAAACTCAAGCCCATTAAGGATTAGATTTTATCTACAAATACCTCGTATGTGCCTCACAATACATGTTCATAAATTGCTGATCAGTAGACCAGTTCTGCGAGCTGATCATAGGCGACATGCATCTGAGGAGGGAAGGAAATTCTGCTTCTCAATTAGTGCAATTTTTGGAGGGAATCTTCACCAGATTTTCGTATACGAGCGAGGGTTACAGATCAGAAGATCAGATATGTAGGATCTTTATTTCTTCTTTCTACCTTAATTCTCAATTTTATTATTTAATAAATTCTAAGATTTAATTCAGGTTATTCATGATTAAATCTTATTACGCAAGAAGAATTTAAAGGCCTAATCCATACACAACGGTTCATAGTTATTAATAACCAGGCATTCCGCATAACCATTTTTTGTATTCAGTTTTAATAGTAGCATGCTAGCATTATGTCACAATCATAGCAATTTATCTCAATATCCAATAATCAACATCTTGACAAATCGGATTATGCAATTCAGTTTGAAAAGTAAAAAGCTCTTCAATTGGTAACAGTGTCAGGTTCCAATTATTAGCTCTATCAATGAAATAATGTTACCTCTGAAATTGCATGATTATTATTATGGAATTGCAATGGATAAATGGTTTTACTTTGATCTCTTGTTAGCTCGGGTTAATTCGCCCTTTTATAAGGATTCATTTTATTTTTCTCACAAGATAAATCCATGGTTAGATTTAATTTTCAATTGATGTAGTAGGATATTTTTCCTTTGTAAATTTGGTTATAAAAACATGTAAAATCCAAATGAAGAAACGAAGAACGAAGTCACAACGACCGCACCACCGAATCACCCCAACCACACGGTACAACAAAGCAAACACTGGCGCACGGCCAGGGGGCAGCCAATTGGTAGCACGAGGTAGCGACGTGCGTGCGGCGATGTGGAACCCAAGAGTTCACGTCTGTGTGCGCTGCAACATCGCCACGCCTGTACACATGATGGAAGCCCTTGTCTTTGCGTGCACAATAATGGCTCGCAACCGGTGGTGATTGCAGCAGGCGAACGGTGATAGGGCAGGCAGCCAACATCACTTGCATGGCAGAACCCTAGGGTTCGCACACACAGCGGCACGTAGCAGGCATCCGTGACCTTTTTACACGGGTTCGTACCCGAGGTTGGACAGTTAGATGACATCGGCGAAGAGGCAGCCAACAACGATCTACGACAGTGATACGTGATAAGTTCATAGTTTTACTCACTTATCTATATTATTTTCTACTATATTATGTAGTTTTATTGAGTTTATCTATATATTTTATGCATGAGTCAATATTGGGTGGTATTATGTGTGTCATGGTGTGTTTCTACAGGTTTTAGGCCAAATTCAATGGAAACTCATGCCGAAAGCAGTTGATGTTCAAAGAAGTAGTGACGAATTCCTCCACAAATGGAATTTGAGCTAATGGAGCATAACAATAGAAAGATCTTTGAGTTAGCTTTCCAATGCAACTGCAATCAGGTCAAACGTAGTTTGGGAGACAAAGTTATGGACAAAACCGTGAGACCGCGCAGAAAGGATGAGAAATGACCAAGTCTGGGAAAGTAAAGGTTCGATTTTGACTGACGTGGAAGCCACGTCGACCGATGTGGATGATGCGTGTTGATCAATGCGCGACCCAAAAAGGCAAAATTCGATTGAATTTGAATTATATCATATTTTAGCCCTAGATTTTATAAGATACACATCCACCTCTATAAATAGCCTTGTAATCTCGAATTTTAGAGATATGATTCATTCAGCATTCAAGTTTTTAGAGTTTTGAGAGTTGGGAAACACGAAACCCTTTATTTTCTTGTAAGTTCTTTATTTTAATGCAATTTAATATGTTTTCTTTTGGGTTTCTATCTGCTATGAGTGGCTAAAAACCCTAGCGGGTTCTAGGGCAATGAATGATTAGTCTTGAATGCCTGTTTAATTGATTAACTCAACATTGCATGGTTTTGAATTCCTGGTTCAATCATTAGAGTCTAGAATTGAATTAAGATCGAAAGATAAAATTAATTCTAAGTTTATAGTTAATAATTGAAAGACCGAGAGGAGAAAATTAATAACAGAAAAAGGAATTTGAACATATTTAATCTCTGGCCTAGGGGAAGATAGTAATTGTAGGTATTAATTTGTGGAATTAAAGAAGGTTGATTATTAATGTGTTGTTGAGGCCAACAAAGCACACACATTCACATAATAGTAACCTAGGCTATAATTGTCTGACCAAGAAGTTATAGTATTTTTATGGTTTCCCACCAATGCGAGTTAATTGATTTACATGTAATTTGATTAATTGTTCGCCCTAGAATTTGTGTTCCTTTAAATTTGCTTCCACAAACCCCTTTAATTACCAGTATTGTTTTTTTTACTTTTATAAAACTTAAACCCTAATTTTCTGTCACTCAAACAATGGATTTTCGGATAATAATTAGTACATAGGATAATTTCCCCATACAATTCCCTTGGGTTCGACAATCGAGTTTACAAATTTATTTGTCACTGTTCTGTAATTTATCTGTAGATTTTATAGTGATCAATACGCACGCCTGGTAAGACCCTAGGTTCCATGCGTGCGGTGAGACACCGCCTCTGCCAGCCGTGGGATGCACCTGTAACTTCACGGCAGCGGGCGTTCGACATAGGGATGATGGGGGATATTGGCACGATGGCGGTCGATGGCTAACAGCACTGCATGCGCGTGCGGTGAAACTCTTGGGTACACGCGTGCGAGCTGCACGCAGATAGGCTATCGTGCCTTCTGTCGCTGCTTCCTCCGACGGTGGCTCACAATGGTGGGCTCCGGGGTTGCGGTGACATTGACCAGAGGTGTAGGCGGCACCGTGCTGGCTGGTGGTGGTCATTGGATCGTGGGCAACCGTCGTGCATGACATGCGCTGTTGTTTGTGTGATTCCAACGAGTTTGCATGAAAATGACGATGACCGGTGATCGGTTGGGGGTGGCCGGCTAGGTTACGATATGTCGGGCCATGTGCACGTGAACTGGGTTCAAGGTGTGTACACGGGTTCGATTGTGTAATTTTGAGCCCAGGTGATTTGGAGGCCCAATTTTTCAGAAAAAATCATCAGATCTCAAATCAAGGAGTGGAAGTCCAGTTGAAGATCTGTAATTAAATCCCAAATTGTAATAAGTAGGATTTTATTTTTCTGTAATAGTGTCATGGGGCCGCGAGGACTGTATTATTTGTTCTTGTATAATACAATTGATTTATTATTTGTGCAGCATTCAAACATGTGTAAATAATAGGAGCACATTTATTGCTTTAATTATTTACTATCATAAGTATGCTTATGTGATTTATTTCATCGAATAAATTATAACTATAAATTTGGAATTCATGCTTGACGTGATAGAGTTTTAGCAATGTTGTAATTTATAGCAACATGAAATAATCTTTGCGTAAACGATAAACATTCAAACCTTATGAGTTTAACAAACTAAGCAATTTTTTAAGACCTCCATAAAACGATCTCTTATTGGAAGTGGATAATTCAATGAGTAAATGTCTACATATGTAGCGTGTTTATTTTATTATTTATAAGTTCCGATAGATGAGATTTCTTGAAATAAATATTTAACATGTGAGAAGTGGGAGCCCCTTCGAAAACGTCTACATGTGTAGCTTGCATAATTGGTTTTCACAAGTTCTCGAGGATTGAATTAAATGAGACAATCTTATTATAAAGATCATGTGTCACGGACTTAGTGTGTATGACAAATTAGATTTTTATAAGTAAGGATGGGCCTTGCGATTCATCTGCTTAGATGTTATTCAAATTATAACACATTTTTTATGTTCTCGATCAGTAGGATAATATGGTCGTAGTTTATCTCAAATTATTAATGCCATTTGTCTATGGTAGTTGACATGGATTAGAATTAAAGAGCTTGGATTGAATGATGCAGTCTGGTAGGTGTTTTGTTGTAAACGTCCACATGCTTGACTTGCAATAAAATTACTTGGCTTGTTGGAGGAAACAAGTACATTGTTTTATTCATAAGGTTGCAATACTTGATTGTTTCATTAGTTTGCAATTATGTTTTAATTATTGGAATTCATTTATTATTTTCAGACATGTCTATATCTGTTGGGTCTTTAATATCTTCACTAAATTCTTACCCTTTAATTGGCCTGAATTATTTGGGATGGAAATGGAATGCCAAATTTCATTTTTTTTTTTCATGTGGTTTGCCAAGTATTGCAATGAAATGGTGTTAGATGTGTCATATATGGAGTGTCGACGAAGTTTTAAGCTAATTTAATTATGATAGTGAGACACAACTTTTATTATAAGTTGTTTACAGTTTGAAAAATAATGAATAATTTCAGGTTGTGCTATCCTAAATAGTCTAATTTCCAAACAACACATTTAACTAGGTTTTCTTAATTGGAAAATAAGAAAATAAATAACAAAAAGATGAGGTGAGGAGATAATTGGGCCTATGGTTACGCAAAATCCAAATTTAATTTGTGCCATTTTCTGTAGGTAGATGTGGGACTTGGGTACTATTGTTTTTTCAAGATTATAATTAATAAGGCCCAATTTCGATACAAGCCTACTACTAGGTGTGTCAGGTGTCCAAACTAAATTTAATCAACATAATAATGGTAGTCCGTATAAGTAGATTTTTTACTACAAGAGTAATCTAAATCTAGTGTTTAGGGTTTAATCTATATCTGCATTGTATATAGTTATTAGAGGTATTAGTGGATTTTAATTTAGATCACTGTCCATAAGTTGATTTATTGTACCACTTAATCATCTTCAATGGGATGTGATCATTTTTATTAAGGTAAATTGGGAAAAATATCCTAAATTATTGATGTTTTTGGAAAAATACATTAATCTATTTCGTTAGTTAAAAATACTCTAATCTTTAATTACGTCTATGAATTATACCAAAATGAGTTAACACCGTTAAGTTTTGATGATTCAACCGTTAAATGTCACTTGGCATCCACGTGACAAATCAAAACATAAAGTCTACATGGAGAGTAGCCATTGGATGGGGAATAGTTCATTTTGTTCCGGAGGTCACAATTCCCCCATTTATCTCCATATCTTTCATTTCTACACTCCTCTTCTTCATATCCCCAATTCGACTTCACCTTTCGATCATGTCTTCTCTCTTCCATCCATGGGTAGCTCTCTTCAAATGCCAACCGGATAAGCCTCCTCGGTCGCTGTCTCTCCAACATCTTTGCTCTCATCTCATCCGATTCCCTTTGGAGATTGTTAAGTCTCTCCGAGTGAGTTCCTCGATGATTCTCCATTTGGCACCTACAAAAGTCCAACAACCTCAAAGTAACACAAAATAATAATTAACAAACAACTTTCTACAAAACATATTTACAAACACCTAACATACAATATCCATAATTTCAACAATATCCATAGACTTACTAAAAAGATTCCCCGACAACGGCGCCAAAAACTTGATGTCGTGTAAAAACAACACTAGTCAAGTTAAATTTTATCAATCCAAGGTTCTTTTCAATTTCGCCCTATAGAATACTCTTTACTCGTATGGAATTTTATAGTTAGACAAAACTTAAATCGTTGAGTTTTTCTATTAGCTAGGCAAAAACAATAACTAAGCTAAGCATAAATGAAGTAAACACAATAGCAATCATATTGAATAGAAACTTGTAAATCAATCAATCAAGCTTTCCAAACTAGGTAGAAAAATTAGCAAGTTCAATCAATGAGATAAGAGTGAGTGTTGTGTGGAAATCCAATGTGTTCAATTTAGATCAAATCAAAATGTAAACTCAATTTAATTCCTATGAGATTGAGCAATCCACTCTAAGGTAGTTAACCCCTTGTCACATCGAGTTAACCGTAGATGATCCTAGCTATCTCAAACAGTCACGTTATCGATTTCTAGTCCACTCCTTCTAGAACGTAGATTGTTGCCCTATGACCTATTTCCTCACATGGATTGGATTTAGAATCATATGAAATTCACACTATTCACGACGATTCCACCCGCGTGTTGGCTGCAGTGTTCACGTCAAAAACCACCTACGTTGGCTATTACCTACACCTAGGTGATTGGGGATAAGATCTAGTGTGATTCAAATTCTCATAGGAAGGTAAACACTCGAAATTCAATCTCAATTTCACACATTATCAATCCAAACAAGACTCACAAGGAATTTAGTTCTCCATACCTTCCAAATTGTTCAATACAAGATAAAATGAAAGACAATCCATTACATACTTGAAAGGTGAATTGATTTCTTCCCCAATTGTTGCCCTTGCACTTGATCTACCCTTGATCCTCTCTAATCTCCACCAATTTGTTGTAGATCTTTCTCTTGATCCACTGGGATTTGGATGGAATGAGGATAAAAGATGGAATTTGGGAGAATTTCTAACTTGATCTAATGAAATTTTGTCAAAAGTTTTCTAAAAACTCGAAATTCCCCCTTTTATAGACGAGTAAATAGGGCCTCGGATCGCCTGGGCCAAAATCGGATCGCCTGGGCCAAAATCAGATCACCCGGAATAGCTTGAAAATGGAAAAAACTGCCAAGGATCCCGCTCTGGCTCGGGCGAGCCAGATTTGGCTCGGCCAAGCGAGCCCTCTAGTCTACGAGCTCGGTCGAGTGAGGCAGTGCTCGGTCGAGCCTGCTCTCTATCCAACATGGCTCGGTCGAGCCAAGCTCGGCTCGGCCAAGCCTGCTCTCTGAAATCTGGCCTGCTCCTCTCCTCTGCTCCGCTCGGTCGATCCTGCTTCCCTTTGACTCTCGGCTCGGGCAATTTTTCCTCCAAAACTAAGCCGAAAATGCTGCTTTACGCTCAAAACCTAACCTACATCATCCGAAACACACAAAATACAAAAACACAACAAAAACAAGCAAAATTCATATGATATGGGAGTAAAATGGCCACAAACATGCACGCTCACACATCAAAATATAGGTCATTTTACGCATATATCACTGTCCTTGTCCTCCTTTCCCTTCATATCCTTCCCTTTCTTGTTATTATAATGCAAATTTGAATAGATTTGGGAACAGATGGATCAAGCTTAGTCCCACTGTTTCCTTCTTTTCTCTTCATTTTCTTGTCTTTTCTTTTCTCAGTAGAATCAAAATGGCAAACATGTTGGGACAAAGAAAGATTCGTTGAGATAAGATACTTGAGTAGACTATGAACCGTGTACTCACTCTTGTTTTTCATTACAATCATTCTGAAGTCATCAAAAGACTTTGGTAGCATGTTGAGTATCAGGTCAATTTGACCACCCATCAATTTGTGTTTATCCAAGAGTCGAATCAGGGATTCCACACGATCATACACTAAATTGCCTTCCTCCATTTTGTATCTTACAATACGTTTGATAAGACTGGATCTAGCAAGTCCAATGAAACTACCATATGCAATGTCAAGACATTGCATAACATCGCGAGCACACCATGTGTCACTATATCAAGGCCGCAATACATCTGACAAACCACCTAGGATATAGCTTCTGGCTAGGCAATCATATCACATCCAATTGTTGTACTATGCACACTCCTTGGCGGAAGATGCAATGGCAGGTAGCCTCGGACATAGATATTTCAAAACAATCAAGTGTCCAAAAGTATCCAATAGTTTGACATTGTCACTTTTCCAACGAGGAAAGTTCGGACCAGCCAAAGAGTTGTGCACAATACGATATATGAGAGACACAATATTTATAGACATCTAAAAATAATAAGTGGTTAAAATGATAACATACATGCATAATATTGAAACAAAAATGCATTGTAACCTTATGATAAACCAATACGACTATTTTTTCCAATTGCACATGTGAATCTATTGCAAGCTACTTGAGTAGACGTTTACAATAGACCACTCAACCAGACCTATTACTGGTCCTTTAATTTCAATCCATGTTAGGTATCCGCCCACAAATGAAATTAATATTGGAGATAACTTATACCATGTTTACCTATCTTAGCATAGATATGATACATTAGTTATACTAAAGTAACATCTAAGCATTAACCACAATTCTAAATCCAGATGTAAAAGTGCGATTTGTCATACACACTAAGCTCATGTCGCATGCCTCTTACATCATTTGTTATCTCATTTAAATCAAACTAGAGAACTTATGAAAGTTGTTTCTATGCAACTCACTTGAGTGGAAGATTTCTCAGAGGCTCTCACTTCAAACATTATTTAAATGTTTTATTTAGAAGTCTCATATATCGAAACTTGTGAATAATTAAAGTAAGCAGGCTACTTGAGTAAACATCTACTTACCCATCATTCACTTTCGAATATAACCGCATTGGTGGAGGTCTTTTATGATTCAAAAATCTTGCGTAGTATGTTTAATTCAAAAGGTTCTCATGCGCACATATTATTTTATGCCACCATAAATTATGTCATATCTAAAATTTCACATATAAAATATGAACTTTGAATTGGTAGACATAATTTAGAACATAAAATAAGTCAAATATAACATGTTTCTGTAGTAAATAATAAAAATAGCAAGATATTTTCCTATTTTCTACAACATGCTTTAAGATAAGTAAATGATAAAGCGATAGCATGCTTCCAAGTATGTACTTGGTGCGCACATAATTAATCACATAATATAATAAACATATAAAATAAACAAAAGTGATTCTCATGGCCCGTAGATGTGATTGCATACAAAAAAACTAAAGCTACCTAATACAAGATTTAATTGCTCTATACATATCTTCAAAATGGGCCTCCCACATTTCAGCTAGAAATCTAATAATTGTGGAAATCGGGTTTTAGGGTTTAGGTCCGACATCGCGAAATAGGGTGTACCGCAGTGTCACAAACCTTAGGATTTGTAATGGGCTAACCCTAATTACATTGGCCCGACTACCACAGTTGTCGACCCTCTTGCTAGAAACCCACCGCCGACGACATCGTCTTCCAGCGAAGGCTTGCACCATCATTCGTGGCGTGCATTCATTGCGCACGCTGCGTGCACCTGCAATCGCCATCCATTGTTGCATGTCATCACAATCCATGGGCCGCCACCAGTCAACCACTACCTGCCAGCTACCACCTACTCTCAGAAAGCTAGACGGATGAGAGTAACTGAGGCGCAAGTCGCTCAAGAAGCTACCGATATTCCAAGAAACCCTAACAACATATAATTAATGATCCCCAACGCCTTAAACATCGAATAGTTAGCAACGACTCCACAATTCATGGGAATGATCCCACCTCATAGACTCATCTTGTACTATAAAAGAGGAGACCCCAGATCAGTTGAGGGGGATAAAATCTTCACACGAATAACTTTGTTATTACGTCCAAAATAAAAGCTCATTGTTTACTATAATTTTTTCTTTGATTCTACAGTTTCTAGTCTTCCTGTTATTCTTATCATTCCAAGAGTCTCTTTTACGAAATTCCGAACTATAACAAATTTAATAAAGTCTTTGTCAAAATTAAACAAACTTTCTAAATTTACAATTATATTTTAAGTATATATTGTCTAAATTTATAAAACAATCTGATTTATTAAAAGAACAACATATTTATTGAAAATTATTCTTTTCTTATAAGACTTCCACACATCAAAACACAACAAAGATTTACTATATCATTGCAATTTAAAATATTAAGATTTAAGAAAATATATACAGATTTACGTTTTCTAAATTTAATAATTTTATATTTAAAATTAATAAATGAGATTGACACAGACATATGAATCAAATATAAATATGCCTGAACAAAGTTTTATCAAGTTAAAAGTAAAGTAACAGTTGAATTTATTTAAAATATGAGCATGGTTGGAGAGAAGATTCATTTTTTTTTTTCCTTTTTCATTTTCTTTCCAAACGCTTTCGTTGTTATCCACAAGAAAAGGCTAAAAAGGTGGAAAGTTAAATTTAAAAAATTGAGAAAAGTTTTGCACCTTTCTGAAAAGGTAGCAAGGAACTCGGCGTCATTCAATAATAATGTTATCCAAATAATAATTAGATAAGGATAGTATTATCCACACACACATAAAAGTTTGAATGAAATTTATAAATACTCATTTTTAATATTGTGTATTATGAAAATACTCAAAATAGTATATATATTTACAAAACATTCACTGCATTATCCTGATATTTTTTAGAATTTTGTTATTGACCTTTTAAAAAAAATTTAAAATTGATTGAAATTTTTTTATTAAAATATATTTTTATTCAAGAAAGGGGATCCGATATAGACCCGGCACCGACTAAAACTAAAATAAAACAAAAAAAAAATTAAAATAAATAATTAAGACTGATGAATCAATTATAATATATTATTTAGTTATAGAGCTAGTACATCCTGCATTTAAATGCATAAAAGATTAGGCTTTTGAAATTATGTAAAAGATTAAAGAATGTACAATTTATAGAAATGAGTAAGCTCTAACTTGTCAAATTAAAGTTTTACTAAACATTCTCAAAATAACTTATATCTTACTAAAAATTCACCTATCAATTAAACTCTTAGACTGTGAATTTTATAATTTAAAGGAAATATTAAAAAACCCTCAATCACATTGAAATCTTAGATTGTGAAATTTATAATTTTAAAGGATCTTAAATTAATAAATTTCAAAATTTTGAGATCTGATCTCAAAATAAGAGTTCATCATTTAAATCCTAAGTTTATATATAAGAGAAGGTCTTGGGTTAGGCAGGCCTAAACGATTTAGGCGGGTTTTATCCATTAACCCAAGCTTTAAGCGGGTTTTATCCATTAACCCAAGCCCAAACCCATATAATATACCCTATTTGGGATGGGTGAACCCATTTGGGTAGGATAAAACCCGCCTAAACCGTTTAGGCCTGCCTAACGCAAGTTTTTGCCTATATATAATTAACTTTCAAGTTTTTAGATAAATAAAACTCCTAAATATGTTGTGAGAAAATGATATAGAAAAAGTGTAAGTGGAATAAAATAAAGGAATAAAGACATATTTTTTATAAAAAAAATGGAGAAAATGGTGAGATGGGAGAAAGGGCCCCACAAAGAAGAGTAAAGCAAGAAAATGGAAAAAAAAGGCAAAGACAAGATCTGAAGGCCACAAACAAACTTGTGGCTCAGAATTCACCTTCATTGCTGATGTGGACTCCCAAACCTTAAAAACGCCATCTCTCCCACGTTGTCCAAACAACAGCATTCATTGATCCATGAGAGAGAGAGATCCAAACAACAGCATTCATTGATCCATGAGAGAGAGAGAGAGAGAGAGAGAGAGAGAGAGAGAGAGAGAGAGAACGGAACGCACACCAAAAAGGTGCCCCCAGAAATAGAATAAACAACGCCCCAAAAAACGCAGTAACACGCTCAGTGTGAGTGCGTGTCAGATCTCCCCATTTATCCCAACTCGTCGGGACTTCTTTTGTGGCGTTTGTGTATAATATACACACACAGATTGACGGAGGGAGGTAGTTTGGTGGAGTGGATAAAGATTAGAGAGAGGAAACATGTACATGTCTGAAGTAAAAGACCCGAGGATAAAGCTTTTCGGCAAAACCATTGAACTGCCCGAGACTTCCTCGGAGTTGGTGGCAGCGGCGGTGTTGAATAAGGATGGAGAAGCAACACATGAGTTGTTTGATGCTGTGGGAGAGGATGGTTCGATTCAGGATCCCTCTTGTTCGTCTGATTCGATGCTTGAAGAGAGCGATTGGAATGGAGATGCAGAGGTCCAAGAACCGAACAAGGTATGATTTTGGACTAATAATTTGGGAATTTCGATTGAGAATATTTTTTTTCTTGGGTTGATTGCTTGTCATGATTTTAATATGATCTGGTCCAATGTTCCGATTTAGGGTTTCAAGATTGTTATGTTGTTCTTGAGTTGATTTATGTGTTTTGGTTTAGGAAGTATAGGAGTTTTTGTCGGAGAAGTTGCTTTTGTTATTCCCTCTGCATGTTTTTAACTGAAAGGAACTAAAATCTTGTGAATATTCACTGTCTTCTGCAACATCTCTAAACAGAAAAGTCAAGAATTTCCTATCTGATTAATTGAAATGGAAGGGCAGATGATTTGGTGACTGTTACTGAGTCTTACTTCTAGTTTACTAGTTGAACTTTTTGGGTTGTGGAGATGATAAGATATCTAATTTAAACTCAACTTTAGGAAAACAAAACAACCAATTGTAGTGGTGGAAATGCTTCTTGTATGAACCTGATTGGTTTAGTATATAAATTACCAAGTGATTACCTTCTTTTTGTTCACAATGGTTAATTTCCTTCAATATTATCATGAATGGAGTTTTGATGCCCCATCTAAGAAAGAAGGAACATGCCACATGTACCAGGGCACCAGGTTTTGTTGTGTATGTTGGATTTTATATATCTTCTCTAGAAATGGTTACTTTGTTGCTCATACTCTGCAGATTTTCTGGTTTTGTTGCACTATTACGCAATGTTCCCATTAGTAGAATAGGTCAGCAACCGATTACGTGTCATACATGTTCCTTGCGGCTATTGATATTATGCAACAATTTCCTTGTTTGATCACCCTGCATCCGGCTTCTATCTATAATTGTTCGTGTATAATACATCTTCAAAAGGGGATTCCACCGGTGGGACATTGAGTTGTCTGGATATAGGTTTTGATTATCTCCTGAGTTGTAACTTTGGACTCTTGGCATTTGCAGAATCGATCGTGTGTAAATCTAGACGGTGCAGACAAAGATCGAGACCAGCTGTTGACATCTGAGGAATTGAAGGATTCTAATACAACTCCACTTGAAGTTGATGACCCTAAGGCACTGTCTGCTGATGGTGATGCTGGACCGGTGCCAAGTTCAAAGACAGAAGAAGACAAGACTGAGACTAGTAATTCACAGGAGAAAACCTTGAAGAAGCCAGACAAGATAATACCGTGCCCTCGTTGCAACAGTATGGATACGAAATTCTGTTATTTTAACAATTACAACGTCAACCAGCCAAGACATTTCTGCAAGAATTGCCAGAGATACTGGACAGCTGGTGGGACCATGAGGAATGTGCCTGTAGGTGCTGGCCGTCGTAAGAACAAGAGTTCTGCTTCCCAGTTCCGTCATCTGACTGTTCCCGATGGCCTACAGAATTCTCGATTGGATCTCCCTAATGGAATCCACCACCCTGTGCTGAGTCCCAGTGGCACTGTCATCGCTTTTAACTCAGATACACCTCTATGTGAATCAATGGTGTCGGTCTTGAACATTGCCGATAAAACAGCTCTGGACACCCTGAGAAATGGCTTTCATAGACCAGAAGAGGTAGGGATGCCGGTGTCTCATGAAGTCAAAGAGAATGGTGATGATCACTCAAGTGGAGCTTCCACCACTGCAGCAAGTTCGAAAGATGAAATCGGTAAAACCGGATTGCCAGAAGTTACACCGAATTGTCATCCCTTTCCTCCACAAGTGCAATGCTTTCCCGGAGCCCCATGGCCGTATCCATGGCATTCCGTTCAGTGGACAGCTGCAGTATCTTCCCCCAATTTTCCGCCTGCGAGCTTTCCTTTGCCATTCTATGCTACACCACCACCTTACTGGGGTTGTGCAGTACCTGGCCCTTGGAGTGTTCCTTGGGTTATCCCCCCAACACCTCCAAGTTCTGGCCCCAGTTCCCCAACTTTGGGGAAGCATTCGAGAGACGACAACTCCTCGAAGCCCGTCAACACCGAGGAGGCATGTGAGGGGGAGAGGAGGACTCCTGTGAAATTCCTGTGGATTCCGAAAACCTTGAGAATCGACGACCCCGGAGAGGCAGCCAAGAGCTCCATATGGGCTACTTTAGGTATAAAGAACGAGAGAGCTGATTCGATGGGTGGCGGTCGGATTTTCAAAGCCTTTCAAAGCCAATCAAAGGGCGATGAGAAGGCTCAGGCTCGGGCTCGGGCTCGGGCTCCGGCCTCGGAAACCTCCACCGTATTACATGCCAATCCTGCAGCTTTGTCAAGGTCATTGAGCTTCCACGAGAGCTCCTAAGCCATGCTTCTTGAATTGTTCAATTTGTTTCAGACAAAAGATCCATCTCTTTGGGTAAATTCCCTTGAATCATTCTTGAAGATGTGAGTACGTAAAATTCCAACTAGGAAGGAATATGGTTTCTTTAGTTATTGTACATATTTATATGCCATACACTGAGCAAGATTAGTGTTGAACTTGTGCAAGAAAAGATTACGGGCAGCCAAATAAGGTGATAGTATTTTTTTTTATATTTTTTAATAGTAATGTATTTATTTAAATTCACGCACTCAAATATTTATTGGGAATCTCGAATTCATAATTTCTTCTTATCACTAGATCATATGCATCTAGGTGTAGATGAACCAAACAGTTCGTAAGTTACTCAGATATCGACTCGATAAAAACTTATTCGAGCTTGTTTAGCAAAGCTTGTTTATTAAATGAACCAAACTTGAGCTATATAGTATTCGACTCGTAAGCTTGTCAGTAGGCTCGTTAGCTAAAATTAGTAATAAATATAAATTACTTACTTTTATAAAAATAGTATTTTCATGATTTAACAGTAACAATAATAATAATTCTTTCTAATGATGAAAAAACTTAAATTTGAGAAGTAAATAATTTTTTCTTTCAAAATAATAATGAATACTTTAAATATTATCTAAATTTGGAAAGTTTGTTTAGGCTCGATTACGGCTCGATAAAATTCTTGAACATCAAAGTATTTGATAAACAAACTCGAAGCTCGACTCGATATGAAATGCGTCAAGCTTGAGCACAACACTTAGGGATATCAATTTAGCCCGGGACCAACGGGTTGACTTGAATAACTCGAACTAAACACTAGGTCAGGGTTGAAAAATTCTTAACCAGTAAGAAATCAGGATAAATATTCCGGGCTAATCGAGTTGTGGGTTAAACGGGTTGAACCGGCCGCGCTGCGGGTTGTCCCGACGGGCCAGTCCATCTTCTAAAATAATTCAAAATATATTTATATAATTAATTATTAATGTTTGGAAAAATAAATATGAACTATTTTATACTATAGACTTATTTTATAATTATATGGAAGTGTTTACTAAAATTTTATGCGCACAATACCTATTTTTTACTATTTAGAAATATTATTTTAAATAAATAATTTAAAAGAATATTTGAGAAATGATTTACTTCTAAAATGTTAAACATTATTTTAAATACGTCATATTGTTAGAGTTATTTAGATTCACGAATATATAAAATTCTTTAGTAAAGCTTTAATATCTTGTTAAATACAATATTTATTATAGTTTACTTTATGTCATAACAAATTATTTAACATAATAGTGAAAATTATCAAATTATTATGATATATAATACTCCCTCCACCCCGCTTAAATAGGCCCTTTTCATTTTGATACATTAATTTCGGAACTAGTATTTAGTAGATAATTGTGGTTAATAATAAATTTGGCAATCGTAATTAACTTGTTTAAGTCTTAAATAAGTTAATTACAATTATCTAATGTATTAGTATAATAACATTTTATGTTAGTATGCAATTATAAAAATAATTATATATATATATATAATTTTATTAATAAAGTAATAAATACTTAAGCTTAATAAAAAAATATGTAAAAATCGTAATTTTGTCAGTCCGACGGGCCAGTTCGAAAATCGAAAGTTTAGGATTAAGGTTGAGAACTTTCAACCCAGTAAAAATTGTGGCCCTTTTAACCTGGATTAATTAACCCACAACTCTATAAGGCTGACTCAAAACTCGACGGATTGATTTGTTTGACATCTCTAAAGGCACTATCTAACTTGAATTGGTTCGATTACATCCCTGCAGCAGCTTCTCATGGTTTTCAAATTTTGGGCTGTTGTAACAATATTAATTTAAATATCGATTGTTTGATTTTGTTTGAAACTCAGCTGATATCCACTCGACATTCAAACCCATTTCCAACTTACGCGCAAAATCAAGACAATATCCATTTTGTCGACTTTAGTGCGGAACCAATTAGCTAACTTCTTGATCCTTGTTAGGTGCTATGCCTACTATAATTACTGAACACTGAATTAAGTCTAAAATAAAGTTCAAAATAATAAAATAAAATAAAATAAAAAAAAATTGGTACAAGAATCAGTAGTCTTCTATACGTTTTTTTTTTTTTATCAACATTCTTCCCTTATTAACCAAATATCTGTAGAGATGTACATGAATCAATTTATTCATGAGTTATTTAAGTTTCGATTAAAAAAAAGTTCATTCGAGTTTATTCAGCGAAACTCAGTTATTAACGAACCAAACTTGAGCTTTATAGTATTCTACTCGTGATCTCATTAGCTAAAATTAATATGAAATAAAACATTATTCACTGTATAGAATTAATATTTTCATTATTTAAGAGTAATAAAAAAATAATGAATATCGATAATCCTAATTTATATAGTTAATTTAGACTCGACTAAGGTTCGATTAAGTTCATAAACTTTAAAGTATTTGATTAAAAAATTTGAAGCTCAACTCGAAAATAAAAAGTCAAATTTGATCAAGATACTACTCGGCTCGACTCGGTTTATGTACACCTGTAACTATGTGAATGTAACAATTAAGTTAATAAGTCTACACTCCCCTAAAACACAAATTAAATCTTACCCATATCTAAATATATTAAATAAGAATAGTTCCAAATAATTACATTGCTGTTATTATCCTGTTTAAAAATATCACATCAATATTGTTAGAAGTCAAGCCCAAAACGGGCCCAACATGTAAAGCCCAGGGTGAGTCCTAGCCACCTATCTCCTAAATCTTCTGAGCATCGACCCAGTCGTCGAGGCGAGGCCTAATAACGTTGAGGCCCATCTAACCCAATACACTTCGGATAATGGTTCGTTCGTCCAACTTTGCCCTAACCAACCCCGTACTTTTTGGGGTCAGCAACCGTGAGGGTCGTTCTGAGAAAAGAGGAGTAGCTGTGAGATCCTCGATACGGTTAGGTCAGGCCCAGAACTCTGCAACGAGCCTCACCCTATGCCATAAAAGGAAGTTCCAACGTCATTTTTAGGGCTCATTTCACACATTGTAAACTTGAGCAAAAACTCTGCCCGAATATCCATGTGCAATAGTTCAAGGATTCTGTTAGATGTGGTCTTTTTCGGGTTGGATCTGAAGGACGCCTTGGCTTGTTTTCCTTGTTGACAGCTGCATATTTCTTCCTTCTTGAAGGTCTCCTTGTGTAGTTATGTAACAATGTTATTCTTGGCAATATAATTGATAGTTTTGAAGTTTAGATGCGTTAGCCTTTTGTGCCATAACTAGTTTGTCTCTTCCTTGATGTATGCTATAAAGTATGATTCTTGCTGACCACTTTCCCAATCAACAACATAGAGTCCTCCTTTTCTGATTCTTCTAAGCTTTACTTCTCCAGTGGTCCTATCAGCAATCTCACAACATGTATCAAAGAAAGAAACAATATATCCATTTTCACTTAGTTGGCTAATGCTCAGTAAATTGTGCTTTAGACTGTCGATGAGGGCCACATTAATAATGCGCATGTCGTTTTGCTCGGTGCACCCTCTCCCGATTACTCTAGCCTTTGAGTTGTCACTAAATGAGACTGAAGGTCCTCTGATCTACTGAAGTTCTGTGAAGATCTCTTCATCTCCTGTCATGTGACCTGAGCATCCACTGTCTAGGATCCATTCTTTTAATTTTCTTGATCTTCTTCCTCCTGGACCCTGTTCCTGCAAAACTAAGAAGTTATATTTTCGGTACCCAATCAATTACAGGTCCTGCAGGATCAGTTCTCTGGATCATTCCTTTGGGAATCCAGATCTTCGTGATCTTGACATTTCTTTTGTAATCACGTTTTACTACCCTTCCCTTCCTGTTGGAGTAATACATTGAATCAACATAGGAATGTGTAGTGGTGTGTCGAGCCTTCACGGTCTTTTGAAAGTATGGTGTTTTAGACTCTGGCCTCAAGTAGGAGTTCCTTCTACTTGGTGTGTATGCTGGCTTCCTTGCAATCTCAGCAGATTGCTTAGCCTTGTTAGAATTTGTATGAACCTTTCTAGCAGATGGAACAATCTGTTGGGTTGCATACCTTGACTTTGCTGGCCTTTTCTCAGCTAAGATGTAGTTTAGTCTTTGCTGAGCAGTCAGCTGAGGGACGTTAGTTTGCCAACATTTTTGCTGAGCAAATGTAGCTAACTTAGAGTTTTCCCTCTTGTCTTTCCTAGCAGGTTGCTGAATCTTCACAGTTGCTGGGACAAAAACAATTTTCTTTGATTTACTTGATTCAGCATTGCAGGATTCTCCTTTATCAAAACCTATTCCTTCGAAGTTCTTCGAACTTTTTTGGACACTTAGAATATCATCTAAATCTCTCGTGCTCTTTAAAAATCTACATTGACAAGCATTTTGCACGGAGTTTTTAATTTTCAGAACTTCATTCTCCTGTTTTAAAACGTTAACATTTTCATGTAAGGAGAAGATTTTTGTACTTAATTTTAAAATTTCCTCGTCAGTTGACGTAGATTTTTCAATCTCACTGGTCAAAGTAGAGAGCTGATTTTTCAGAGAGGAATTTTCTTTTACTAAAATATCCTTTAATGCATAAACTTTTGAAAATTCTTTTAGCAAAAATTCTATAGTCATTTCATCTGATTCTTAGTAACATGAATCAGCAGTATCATGCATGTTTTTTGAAGTAGAAGCAACAAACATAATAGAATTTGTTACCTAGTTTCTTGTGATAGCTAGAGTTGATTCTCCTGTCTGCTCTTCATTTCCATCACCATCTTCATTGATGTCAGCCATGA
This sequence comes from Plectranthus barbatus, assembly GCA_026898455.1. Lineage (NCBI taxonomy): Eukaryota > Viridiplantae > Streptophyta > Magnoliopsida > Lamiales > Lamiaceae > Plectranthus > Plectranthus barbatus. Next base: position 38,124 of record JAPKLW010002159.1, read on the forward strand.
ATACTATGAGAACATACTCTTCATCTTCTGATGAGTATCCTTCGTCATCATGACCCGAGATGTCAGGAGTTCCGTCCTTGTCAACAGAGCTTTGGTAACAGCTTTTGATGCTCGCCTTTCGAACAACTTCCTTATCGTTCCCTTTCCTCTGGATCTATTCATGGACACTCGAATTTCAGATGATCCGGAGAGTTGCATTCGTAGCATGTTCTTGGCGTTTTCTTGGCAGTTCGGCTATCTGCTGGTTGGCTTTGCTGGAATTCTTCCTTCCTTCCTTTGGCTTTCAGCAACAGCTTTTGTAATCTTTTCATCTGCTCTTCTAGCTCGCTGACTGAGCATTTTGCTTCTTTTGCTTGAGATCCACTAGTAGTTGGTATCTTCTTTGTTGGACTAGATTGAGCTGGTCGATCGGAGTGGAATGGCTTCTTGGTTTTCCACTTTTATTTGTCTCTCTTCACGAAGAATGTTGCATCCTCGATGGGTTCTTCAATGGTTACTGCAGCACGAACAACTTAGTTTTTGTTGATCTGTATGATGTCCCATTCATGTGCCTTTAGTTGAGCAAACACTTTTTTGGTACTCATTGCAGATAGATCCTTCTCCTTCAGACTGGTCACTTTGACAAACCTATCCTTCTTTGGTAGTCTTGAGAGAATCTTTGAGTTCATGTCGGGAAGCTCGTTTGTCCTTCCCAGCTTCTTTAACTCAGCTACAATGATGTTGAATCTGGCCTCCACATCCTTGACGGTTTGACCTAGAATTAATTGAAAAGATCCTTACCTGTCTATCCATGGTTGTAGCTTGTTTCTCTTCATTTGATCCATTTCAGTGTTTAGAGTGCTAAGAAATTCCCACATTTCTTTGACATTCTTGTACTCCAAGGCTTCTGCTATTAGGGTTGGTGACAAGGAACTCAAGATTAAATCCATGGCAACATAATCTAGTTGGCCACGAACTGGATCTTCTCGAGTCCATTCTTTATGCAGCTTGTCTACCATTACATTTGGTCCTACTACATCTTCGCCAATCCTAGTCCTTATCCATTTTCGATCACTTGCTTCATCTCGGGATGGATATTCATCAAGGAGTAGCTTTCAGGAGTAAACTTTCCAAACTTTGCATTTTTCAACATTACTTTTAACTTGAGCTAAACATAAAAACACAGATATGCAAGAAAAAATGAATCTGGTCCTAAGCGACTCGGAAGCAGCTAGTCTGTAAAGACCAACCGCTCTGATACCACTTGGTGGTCCCCGATCACAGTGTGTATATATATGCAGCAGAAGTATTAAAGTTGTATTGCTCTTATCTTGCTAAGGCCTCGACTTAGCAAGTGTTTATCAAATGTGTTTTAGCTCTAATATTCATTAAGTTAATTGCAGGTTATACTACAACACTTGGTGTGTTGAGTTTTGAATATACGCACTCACAAAATAACAAAATAAAGTAATGAAATGACATAAGGATTTATAGTGGTTCGAACAAATGTTATACGTCCACTCTTCAGTCCTCCGACTAAAAATTCACTAAACGATTGAATACGAGGTCAGACCTGATCTCTAACGTTGAACAGCTCCTCTGTCTGGTCAGCGCGCACCTTCAAGCACCTCGGTCTTTAATTTTCACCTCATCGCTCCGTAGAATGAGGACAAACCTCCCTTCTCCTTTGACGTTGACAGTTGGGAGTTTTATAGTTCTTCCCAGAACCTATCATTGTGTTTGCAATGCTCGTAATAATCACGCTTGCACAGCAAGGTGACTGCTAGATTCTTTCTTGGAATAGAGAGAATCCCAATATCAACCTTAGAAGTTATACTTCAGAGGTCTCGAGCTTCAAGTATGATAGCTTGTGAAAAAGCTTCAATCATGTACTAGCTCGGATGAGTTCGCGTAGTGTAGAGAATGTTTGGATCTTCTCTTGTTTTCTCTATGAATAGAATTTTGCGAACCTCTGAATCATTCTTGGACGACACCTATTTATAGGAGAAGATTCAAACGGTCGTTTGAATCTTATCCGTTAGACTCAAAGGTATTGCTCGCCAATCTTTGTTCTTCATTTTTCTACAGCGCACAGAGTCTCTTCAAGTCTCCCTTGTCTCTGATTGGTGTAGCTCCTATTTGTAGCCGTCTTTGTCAGAACGGATCTTTCACTTTGAACTTGAAACCTCCGTTGTGTCTGATGATTATTCTATTTTTTCGATTCGTCAGGTTTCCTTGTGATTTGGACCCTTCTGATTTGCGACTTGTATTTTCCTTGATTGTTGTTGAGCGTTTGCTGGCGATTGACATTCAGTTGACATCTCAGCAGACTTGCTAAGATCTCGCAGCATGCTGGCATTTACTTCTTCAGTATTCTCTTGAGTGCGTTCAACATTCCTCCGTGTTTGCTAGTCTTTACTAGTTTCTTCAGCAATCATCAAGTCTGCTGAATCTTTCAGCATTCTTGATTCTTCTTTTCTAGTTCTATTACAACTTGAGTATATATGACCTATATAGGACTTTTACATTTTGACTCAATACTAAGTTGCTAGAAACTAGATCGGTTTGAGCTTTAATGCACCAAAATATGATAAACAAACATTGACAACAAAGGGGTTCTAATATATCTATCAATATTTGTAACATAAAATCCTTTAATTGAAAGCCTAGTTTCTACGGATTTGTAAAGCTTATAAAGTGAAAATGCATTAATTGCCATATCTTACAACTATGTTTAGATGAACAACTTATTATTCTTATGTTGTATTTGTCTTGGATTTCTTGTGTTTGGAATCTTGATAGTGTTTTTTAAATCATAAGATTTTATTTTTATTCATGTGATCATATATAATAGTTTTGGTTGTTAGCTTTTTCAGCTTTGGAATGTTGACAATATTGCAAGGTCAGTGAAGCAAAGCACTTAATTAAATTTAATTATTTGTTTTCTTAACTATTGAAGTGTTGAAATTGCAAAATATTTATTAATATATAAAAGGAAAACTTTTATTGCTCTTTTGGTTTCTGGAACATGTTAATTTTTTTTATTAGTAAAATCTTGTCCTAATGTAAACTTTAGAAATTGAAATATATCATCAATAGATTGATGAATGATAAATTGTCTAATGACACTGTTCAATAGATTATTACTTTTTTGTTTAGTATTAGCATTTATAAAATAGTTAAGTTGACGATTATTTTTCGTCAAAAATCTTGTGATACCATTCGAAAATTTTAATATAATTATTGAATTTATGGAAGTAATATTATCATTGCAAATCTTATTTTGGAGATTTACGCATTTGAGCAGTTTTATAATATAATTTTTGAGAAAAATCCTCATTCATCATTATTTTTATTTTATTTGGAAGAATTTGAATTCTTAAATTGTAGATTTACTCTCCCTCCGTTCCGGTCAAGTTCCATATTGATAGGTACAATAACTAATATTTGTGAGTGTACAAGAATTAATAAATTATTAGTTAGTGGGGATTAATTTTTATTTTGGAAAATTAGATTAATCTGACGGAACAGACGAAAATAAAAAATGAGACTAATATCGTATAAAGTAGGGATTAATATTTAACAATAATTACATTATTATTTTTTTAACTCCACTTTATCCAACTCACCAAAATTTGTGTTTCACTTTTTGCTGTTATATTATAGATAGAAACAATTACCATCAAAATTAGACTTTAATCCTATTTGGATTGACATTAAGAATTTCAAAATTATCCAAATATTTTATTTAATATTTTGCAGATTTATTATATATAGAAAATAGATCCCAAATTAGATTTGAATTCTGATGTGATTTCATTAAAGATTTATCATCCAAATTTTAGATATTGATTGTTCCCAAATCAAATTTGATATTTACTCTAAAAAATCACCTTTTCATGCAAAATTTTATATTACATAAATAATGCAAGATAATATACTTAGATTCTTTCCTATATATTAGGACTGAATTCGATGATTGATTTTGCAAAAGCATTATTTAAGTTGCAAGATGATTCCAGAGGTGATTGAAGAGATTTTGCTGAGGTTGGACGTGAAAAACCTGTTACGATTCAAACTTGTCAGCAAAAGTTGGTGCTCTTTGATTGAAAGCAAAAGGTTTATCGACCGCCATTACTGCCACGAGAGCAATCAACCTCGTCTGGTGTTTAATTGTGTAGAAGATGAATTTAGGGTTTAGGGTATATCAATCAACCTTGCCTGGTGTATAACATGGTAGGAAATGAATTTGAGGATATCAATAATGATCGACTGCGATTACCTTAATTTCAAAAAAAAAGAATTCTTGTCCATCAGATTTCCATTAACAAGAGAGAGAACCATACTTATAACATATAAAGAGGAGATCAATTATTATTCCATACACAAATGAGGTGCTGTTAACGTATTTATTTGTAATCAAATTCAATCTCTCATGATCTCAAGCCCAATCTTGGTAAATTACTCAAGGTAAAAACAGAAAAAAAACAATCATTCAAACTTTAAAAAATCATCCACTCAATTGTGGGATCTTATAAAACTGGTGTATGTATCTTAATATCTCTCTTCATGGGGACTGGGAGTTGTACATACAGCTTTCTTAACTCATCAAAACGCTAAACATGACTCCGACGACCACCGGAAAACCAGACAACAGGAAAAAGAAAGCCTACTGTATGCATCTGTGGACCTTCATCTAGAAGGAAATATCATTGGACTCGGTCCCGCAGCTAAATAGACACGATGAACCCAATAACTGCTTATTAACCACAAGTTATACAGGAAACAGCAAAACCAAATACCACCGAAATGAGAAATAATGAACAGTTTCCACCTAATACTGCACTTGCTTAGGTGAAGGAAAACGAGTAGGGTCGAGGAAGAATGACCAACTCAAGGGGGACTAGTAACGGAGCCAGTAGGTCCTGCGTCTGAACCAGTTGTAGTCCGGCAAGCCCGCAATGGGTCCGACTGCACTTATCGCAACATCCTGCAAAGACAGCACATTTATTCGGGGAATTAGAGCCTATTGAAAACACAGTATATACTTGAGGCATTAAAGATTATAAAGATTCTCAGCTTCTTCTTACCCTATCAAATATAAATCGATTTGCAACACGTTTTATGGTGCTGGTATCTACAGCATCAATTCTGGCAAATAGTTCAGCATAAGGAATTCTTCTGCCATATGTAAGCATCTGCAAGCAAAAAGGAAGGTTGTTAGCCGCCAATGTTAGTACTAAATTGTCACTCGAGGAAATGCTCGCAAGTAGTAATCTAATTCTTAGAGTATGTAGCATTTGCACAAGTAAACAATCTAACTGCCAGGCTTATCCACCTCCCTGTTAAAATATCTCAGGAGGCACAAGTCAATCCCTGGGAAAATACAATACAAAATGGCACAAGTTTTTCTTCGCCAAGATCTAAATAACTATACTGAACTCCAAAGAGCTCACCCGGAGTTTGAAGGATACATAAGTGCAAAGAAGATATTGCCATAGGCCAATTCAATAGTATTTTGAAGATACCTAAAGATCTTCTGGGTGCATCTAATCTATCAAATCTCATCAGAAAATTAGGGCATCATTACACACCACAGGCATTAATTACTCGTAGGGAATTAAAATTGGTAGACAATATGAACAATTCACAAATATACTTTCCTAAAGAATATTATCAGACCACTAATATTAAATATTATTCAAGAAATTAAATTAAACTTCAATACAAGCAGGAACAACATCAGACTAGACACCTTCAGAACAGCCGACGATGTCCCTAACAGGAGACTAAAACTTATCTAATGCTAAATCCTATGAGCACTGAAAGCTATATACTTGTGGAATTCATCTGGATAGACTAAAACATATTGATGCAAGATAGATCAAATCCCCACATATGGGAACCAGGTAAGCATATATAATCTTAATCACAGATAATTCTTTGCCAGAACCTCCCACCCTCCAAAACAAAACGTTCGACTTCAAGGCTACCCACCCAGCTACAGCAGGAAAGAGATGCCAAAAACTTAAGCTTGAACGGAAAGTCAAGATCTAAAAACTCCCTTGAAAATTAGTTCATGAATTTACACGCATGCATCATCAGATTATGCTATTAGAATGTTATATAATGAAACAAACCTGCCGTCCAATATCTTCAGCAACAGGACTGGTTCCATCCATGTGAAGCAGCAGAGAAGATTTTAACTGCAGATGACCAAGTTGTTAAGCATAATTAATCAGTTTGCATGATAAAGTTTGACTACAGTTAGTCAACATGCCAAGTAAAACCAAAAGGTAGAAATGTAGCCCAACTTGAAGCTTAATTTCAATAAAGTACCTGGTTGCGAGCACGAACAACGTCAGCCTCTGATACTCGGTAACAAAGCTTGGTCAACTCATACATAATGGCATATGCCAAATCGTCCAAAACATCAGGCTGCATAGAAGAATGCAAATGTTGGCAGTAAATAGACAAAAAGATGAATTATTAACCCCTAAAATGCCCATGGTCCACCATCAACCCCAAAACAAAAATAACAGAAAGAAAGCACACAATCGAAAATGATTTAGTAGAAGCAACTGGGGAGAACTTCAAAATCAATGCATCCACACAAAATAGAAGCTCAGCACAAAGAAGGATGTGGTTGGCAATTATGTTGATGAAATAGGCATATTAGACATTAGCTGCCCTAAATAAGTCCTTACCACCTTGAACTTCCGCCAAGAAGAACAAAAAGTATTTAATAAAGGAGGGACCAGAAATTCCATCTACAACTGATAATGTGAAAGTAGAAAGAAAAAACAAAAGGTTTGTAGGATGAGAGGCACTGTGCTTAAGTGGCAAACCCACCTTAGCAACAGCATAAACACCGAACAAGCCAGTGTCTTTGTAGTTGGTATTGAAAGCCATCATGCTCTCTGCTATTTCATTTATCCCAACCCTTTGAGCGAGCTCAGAACTGCATCAGATATTCAAAACAACTCATGAACATGGGTGAAGCAATAAAAGGACTGTTACAACCAAATGTGACCAATAAATACCCCATATGTTTTCCACCACCAGCATTCTTATTCCAAGAACCCAGCATTGACTGCATAACCATCAAAGCAATTGAGTCTGGATCTGTCCAAGCCGCCCCTTCAAAAGCAACCGCAAATTGGGCAAGTGGAACGTCGTCATCACGCATCCTGACCTACATTTTGCAATAATAGCTAAGAAAGTAAGACAACACCCATGTTATTATCAGAAACCAACCAAACAAAGAGAAGTATACCTCTGAGCCGGTAAAGATAGCAGGCTCCTTAGCAACCAGCTCAGAAGTTGTAGTTGGATTTGATGACAACTTTGTAAATTGTTTCTTCACTTGCTCAACGAGTTCTTCATGCCTAACAGCACCAGAAGCAGCAATAACCTGGAATGAAAGCAACAATCATAACATAAGAGCTGATATAACTTAAAGAGGACAACTATACAACAAGCAACTACACTGACATACAAACTGGATTTCAAGGAAGAAAAATCCAATGATGAACTAATTACCGTCCGGGGAGCAGTGTAGTGAGTGGATATGTAGTTTTGAATATCTTCTCTGCCAATTCTCCTGACGTTTTCTGCAGGTCCAAGAATCGTCCTGCCTAGAGGAGTATACTGGAAAGCTGTGGCATGCAGATGATCAAAGATAACTTCTTCTGTTTGTCCTTCTACCTACAACCAGTCACAATAAAGAAATGAATAAAAATGAAGATAAGAAAAATCAAAGGATCTCCAGATAGACTTAAAAGAAAGATGCAACAGAAGACAGGTTTTAAATAAAATTAGGAAAAGAGCAGAATCATCAAATAGAGGTTAAGGCTGCAAGCAGCAGCTTTCAAAACTGAAGGTGTGATTTCAGCGAAGAAAGCAATACATTAAATTACAGCTCTTTTGCATTGCAACTATGGTAAGGAAGTAATGGATGAAGATTGAAGCATGAATTAATCTTCTAACGATTTCTCTAAAATCAAAAATAAATCTAAGGCATGTCCCACTTTATTATTAAGGTACCAAGAATTAAAATTACCATGATTCATATTTTTAAAAACCCCACTGGATGTCATACCTGCAAAGAGTACTAGCAATGTCCAGCTCAAATAAAAATCTTAACAATTTCCCCAAAACCAAATACATACACAAAAAAAAACTTACAAAAAAAAGTAATAAATTGCCATAGTAGCAAACACAAAATAATGGTCATTTTAATACTTCTACACCAAAATAAACGATCAAACTACAAACTTTACCCATAAAACAAATCACATCCACCAAAAACAATAACCAGATGATCAACTAAAACAAAAAAGGTTATTGAAAAAGTCAATCTTTTACCTCCTCCATCTCACGAAGAATTACATCCCTTTCCCGGGTAATTCTCTGCTCCTCAAACTTCGAATTCTGAAGAATATCAGACAAAATATCAAGAGCACGGGGCAGATCCTTATCGAAAACCTTAGCGTAGTACGTTGTCTGCTCCCTAGAGGTATAAGCATTCAAATGCCCTCCCATATTCTCAATCTCCTCCTCCAATTGTCTCGCAGACCTCTTCTCCGTCCCCTTAAATATCATGTGCTCCAAGAAATGTGCTGTCCCATTGGTTTCCTCATTCTCGAACCTCGATCCGGCGTCGATAAAAACACCAACTGTAGCCGTCGACGAGGCAAGATTCGACTCCGTCGCGATACGCAGGCCATTAGGAAGAGTAGTGACGCGCGTGAGCGGGGCGGAGAGGATCTCAGTGTGAGAATCCACTGTTGGATGAGGTGAGTTGTAGCGGAGGAAGCGGGGATCCGGGTCTTCCAGCCTTTTCAGCTTCTCCTTCACGGACTCCGCCAATCGGTCGTAGATCATGGCGGTTGGTGGCGGAGGAGACTGGAGGGGGGCGTCGGCGGAGGCGGCGACCGCGGTAGAGTGAGGCCGGATAGCGGCGAATAGACGGTTTGGTCTCCGATTACGGAGGCCGAGATTCATCAGCTGGCGAATCGTCATGGCCGCGGCTCCGGCGTTGGCTGTAGCGGTGGTGCGATTTTTTTATTTTTTTTGTGATTAGGGTTTCGTCGTGGACAAAGCAGGGTAACGAGCGACCATTAGCAGGAAACGTCTCATTTTCTTTTCATACTCTGAGATCCGAAAACGGCGTCGTTGGCTCTTACCCATTACATTCGGCCCATTCAAATTTATATTGGTCCAATACAAAAAATAAATAAATAAATAAAATTGATATGAAGTATATATCTATTTCTCTTTAAAAAGTACAAATCATTACAATTTGTTTTTTGAGGAAGAAAATAATTGGCATGGTTAATCAATTAATAAATTTATCACAGGACAAACTTCTGATTACATAATCCGGTAAAAGACCTTTATAAAGTTTAAAAACATAATTATTAATTGTTAAATTGACCAATATATGAGCCATATATGAGCCATCTTATTTGTTGTGTAAGGAACCTACCTATAAATAACTTCAACATATCTCTTGGCAAATTCTCAAATGTAACGGTCTCATTATTTTTATTGAGAGATAAATTTAATGATGTATTTAATTTATTAAAATGATGTATTTCTTTATTACAAATAATGTAATTTTTTACGCAAAAAAAATATATAATGATGTATTTCTTTATTGCAAATGATGTATTTCTTTGTTGCAAATAATGTAATTTTTTAAAATGAATGATGTATTTAACTTATTGAAATGATCTATTAAGATCCGTCTCACAATAAAAAAAATGGTGTGAACGTCTCTCAGGAAACCAACTCATATCTCTTTCTTTATGTCAACGGATCTAACAGGAATGATTTAGGGTTGTGTCTAGACATCTCAAGGCTTAAGGGATTAAATAGCTCAAGAGAAGATAAATACGTGGAGAAATACTTCCACGAGATGGGAGTACAACAAAGAAGTATGAGTAGGTATGATCTATATGTGTCTAATAGAAGTTATCTTTGTTGTGGTGGCAAAGGTTGTGACGATCAATTGGGAGGAATTCAAGAGAGAATTATGAAGGCAATTCCATTATGCTTATGTTGAGAATGAAGCTAGGGTGAAGTTCTGAATGTTGGAGCACAAAGGGAAACTTCGTGAGTATTTCAGAATGTTCACAAAGTTGATCACAAAAGAAAGTTTCGTGAGTATTTCATAACGTTCACGAAGTTAATACTTTAAATACTCATTCTGAGTGATAAGAGGAGTTGGTTCAGTTTATGGACAAGCTAAAACCTTGAGTTAAACAACAATTGCAGCAATAAAGAGTGCAACACTTGCACGATATAGTAACAATGGCAGAGTCAATAAGGGGACTTTGCATCGAGAAAGCAAAGTTAAAGAGTGGGTACTCAAGTGATGAGTTTTCGAGCGACGAGGATAAGTGTGGAAAGTTTCCTCATTTGGATGAGCATAGACTATCCAATCCGCGAGAAAATAAGAAGTCAAGGAAGTGCAGGAAGTGCGAAATGGAGGCAAACGAAGTTCCTATACAATGAGAAGTGCAAAGAAGACACAAAAAAAAAAAAAAACATCTAAAGGATGAGGAACATCAAGTCATTGGAAGCAAACAAGGTCTAAGGGGTCTGCACAAATATTGCAATGGAAGAACTCGGTAAAGGATAAGGGATTCTAATTTGGGAAAAGAACGGCGCCAAAAAATGTTCAAGAGATCAAATGAAAAGATAAGTGGAGCATCTCGACCAAGTGTTGGGGTAACCCATAAGTGCATAAAGGCCTTAGTATGCGAGTACAAAGGCTTGGTGCCAAGAGCTAAAGGAAAAATGAGCAAGAAATAACATGCGAGATGGTGAAGGCATGGTATGAAGGATCGCCTAGAGGGAGACAAATCAAAGATGAGTCGAGAAAGTACGGTGATTCAAATAAAAGCACTGGGTGAGGATGTGATAAGGGCGTCACCCGAATGGGTGTGGGAGAATGTCATGAACACAAAATCTTCTATAGAAATCTTGAAGCCCCTAGACCCTTGTGTAGAGTTCTTGATGCGTTCTAGAACTCGATAGAAGGATGCAGAGTGCACCAGAGGGTTTCAAAATGTTGTGAATTGAAACGATTGTAAACACAAATAACAAACAGAAAGTAAAGAACACAAAGAAATATAGTGGTTCAAGCGTAAGATGTAAGTCTACTCTTCATGCCTACATAGATGATGTATATTATTCAAGGTGGAGAACACAATAACAATGTTACCGAGTTATTAGGGAACACAAACTCTTCCTCTGTACTAGTCTCTCATAGCAACTACATTGTGTTTGGGAAATTTAATAGTTATGACCATGAGTATTTATAGAGTTAGGATACTCCACCTATGGTAAATATTAATCATAATATGTTAAAGAATAATCCCTCCAGATAAGATAAATATCAATCCTCACATGATATGGTAAAGATCAATCCTAAATCAACTAACTCACACATTAACTTCTTCATATGGTAACTCTTCCAGCTCAACAACCATGACAAGCTACTCAAATAATATTGAGACTATCTCCAACAATTCTCCACCTTAGGCTCACTATCAACTCAGCTTAGCACTCCCTTGTATTTCGAGTCGTCTAACAGTTTTTACAAGCCCCACCAGTACTCAAACTTAGTACTAGCTTCATGATCATCTTCACATAGTTTTTTTTAAGTAATTTGACATTGTATAGAAACACATCTCCAATCAAAATCTTTCTCGTATCCAAACATCCTGCATAGTCTAAGTCTACAAACTTTTTACTAAGCAACTTGTACCAGTCCCTTTGACTTTGGGCTTCATGTTTGTTCCAATATTTTTTAATACTAGAATATTTTCAACTATTCATTGAAAGTACAAAAATTGCTCCGTTGAACCTGATCGGCCCCCAATGAGCCTCGAGAGCCTTTCTCCACCTTCCATCGAACTTGATACTTCCCTGGTTGTGAGCCATCTCAACCTCCTTCACATCTTATAGCTCTGTATAGTGCCTCATGTGAGATTTACAACCTGAATCAAACATTCATTCCTTAAGGATTCAAGTTGGGTCCATACTCGAGCTATTGACTGTTCTCTCCACACCTTTCATGACATCGTATCTCCCATGCATAAAATCTAAGCACTAAGAGCTCTCTTTCTAATGCATTCTTCCTCTATTGTTTTGTCATCTTGTTTGGCAACATAGTCTTCCCGTTCAAGGTATCTGCCAAGCCTTACTACACAGCACTGCTCGCACCTTCTAACACCACAATCCAAAATATTTGAATTCCATAAATCTTTCCACCTCGAACATGGTTGAACCCATGATAATCCTGACCATTTGTCCACTCCATGTTTAACAACAACTTTTGTAAATTCAAGCGATTGCAAACACAAATAATAAACATAAAGTAAAGAAGACATAGAATTATAGTGGTTCAAGTGTAAGATCTGCGTCCACTCTCCAAGCCTACATAGGTAATATATATTATTTTAGGTGAAGAACACAATGACAGGATTACAGAGTTATCAAGGAACAAAAATCCTACTCTCTGATATGTGCGTAAAATGACCTACATTTCGATGTTCGTGCATGCATGTTTGCGTTCATTTTACTCCCATATCATATGTTTTCAGTTGTTTTCATCGTGTTTTCGTGTTTTGTGTGATTTGGATTGTATAGGATAGGTTTGGAGCATAATTCATCATTTTGGGCTGAGTTTTGGTGAAAAATCGACCGATCCGAGTTGCAAGGGTTGTGGAGATCGACCGGGATGAGCAGAGGAGTAGCAAGAAGGACTTCAGAGAGGAATCTCGACCAATCCTGTAGAGGCTCGACCGATCTAACCTGTTCAGAGAAGAATTTCGATCAATCCGGATCTAGACCGGGCAATCCAGAACGGGCTGTTCGGCGGTTATTCAGTTTCAAACCATCCCAGGCGATCCGATCTCAAACGGGGCGATCCGAGGCTCTGCCAACTCATTATAAAAAGGGGAAACTTGCAATTTAGAACTTTTGACACTTTTAGGCAAAATCTACATATTTTCTCTCTTCAATTTCATATCTCATCCATCTCCAACCCTAATTCAAAATATCCAAGAGCAAATCTACCACACCTTGGTGAAGGATTGAAGACTAGAGGGGTAGATCAAGATCAAGCAAAACTAATTGGGGAAGAAATCATTTACTACTTATCAATTGTAATGGATCTCTTTCAATTTTACTTTGTATTGATACAATTGAGAGGTATGTTGTTCTAATTCCATTTGGATGTTGATTTGGACAATGATGTGTGAAAATTAGGTTGGATTATTGTATGTTTACCTCTCTCTTTGTGATTGAAGCATGTTAGAGCTTGTTTCCATTCAAATTGATGTAGGTAAGAGCCAATCATGATAATTGACACAATAATTGCAGCCAATACGCGGATAGGCGTGTCGTGAATAACATGTCTTCATATGTATCTCGATCCAATCCATGTGCGGAGGAAGTACATAGGTCTAGAACTCACGAGCTTTTAGGAGTAAGTTAGGGATCGATAACGTAACTGTTTGAGGTTTCAAATTTCATCAACGGTCGATTTGCCGGTACAAAGGGAATTGGCTATATTAGAGTGAATTGATCATCTATCTAGGGTTAAAATGTGTTTACATCTATGCTCTACCTAATCGGATCACATGTACGTTCATTTCAACATCCTTTCTATCTCATTTGAGTGTTTGTTTGTCTTGTTCTACCAAATTTGTGGAGGAAAATTGAAGTGATTTTATGAGATTGAAAGATGATGAATATTGGTTTAATTCATTGCTTGGGATATGTTGTTAGCTTAGGTTTAATTTGAATGCCTAGATTGATAAAAATTACTCAACGATTGTGTATTGCCTAGCTATTAGACTTTGTCGTAGTTGATGGGTTTTGTATACTGAAAGCATTTATTACAATGAGTATACAACGGTTTATTTCTCCTATCTGATAACAATCGTACATGTATGAACAATGGTATCCTCTTGTCTCACCGATAGGGACGATCATACGGCGTGTTGTAGATCGCAGAAGACAGTATGATCACTTGACCTAGTGAGACATAAACATGATCACAGCCGAGACAACATATGAGGTTACGTCTGTCCGGATGGCTGCGACATTGTCGGAATAAGTAGTCTGTCTTGGTTACTTGACATGCTGGTACGCAGAGGTGGCGTATTGATGGACCACAGTGAGATATATTCGTCTATCTGACATCAGCGAATAAAAGATCTCGTTATATTGATTGAGTCCAAACCCTAACGAAGGTTCAGGGGTTTGCACGGGTTGACTGTTGCTTTGACTTGCCATGGTGGAGAGCCAACACAGCGCGCTCGTATATCCGCATCTTGGGTAACAACAGTTCGTGTAGTACCGCCTGAGACTGAACTTAGGTAACCATATCCGAGTAATAGGATGCGGACATTCCCTGAGGAGCTCAATAACATTCATCGTGCCAAAGTCCTGCAGGCTGATTAAGTTCAGACACGAGTGATAAGGTTTGAGTGGTACTACTCAGGAATAATAAGATATTAATTAATTGTAGTTAGAGCTTGTCAGAGGCTTCAATTAATTAATGGATATCCGGTAACCTTAAATATGGGAATTCTCAATTAATGCAACCCGTTCTCACAACGTGGTAATAAAGGGGTAGGTCAATATTAATTCTGTGGTGAAAAAGAATTAATATTAATTAATTAATTGTGTCCTGGGTTGTGGACATTGGAATTAATTAATTTATAGGCCCACTTTATTATTTGCATTAGGTCCCAGGTCTGGCCCAAATAAGTGTGCTGAATTGAGCCCAGTAGCCCATTATGGATAAAACTCTGGGTCTATAAATAGACCACTCTCTCTGGAAACCCTAGCTACCTTTTGTGATTATTCAAATCAGTCAAAACCCTAGGGCAGAGAGAGAAGAGGCGCCGACCCCAAGAGGAGAAGGAGGAGAATTTCGATTCTGGTCCTGCTCAAGCCACAGATCTACGGAGTCCTCACCAGTAGTAGATCTGAACAGCACCGGGACACAGATCTGAAGATCTAATCTGGAGAACAACAGATTTCTTCTTTCCCTTTCTTTATTTTCGATTTTCTCTAGAAATTAGTTTTCTAATTTCTGTTTCCGCAGAGAAATCGAATTGCGTGGTTGAATTGGATTTTGGAATTCAAGCGCAAAAGATCGGTACAGACACTACGGATTTACGGTAATCTCTCAATCCACAATTATGCATTAAATTCATAGGAGCATGCTAGGGTTTTGAGAATATTTAATTATGGGCAATATCCATAGATCGATCCGGTTCAGTTTGGTTTTGGTGATTCGGTTCAC